>VMDR010000903.1:0-164019 GCA_007922815.1 Macrotus californicus | reverse complement strand
CATACCACATGTGAATGAGGGGGAAATGCTGTCCTTGCATTTACCATAATTTGCCTCTCATTTCCTTCTACAATATGCAGATAATAAAGCAAAAGTCTTTTTTCTACTAAGTCAACAAATGACCCAGCTGGTCCTGTGCCCTTTCCTTCCTTCCTCCCTTCCTTCCTTCCTTCCTTCCTTCCTTCCTTCCTTCCTTCCTTCCTTCCTTCCTCCCTTCCCTCCCTCCTTAGTCTCTCTCTTTCTCTCTTTCCAGAGAGACTGAATGCTTTCCCCTGGCTTGGGCCTGGGCAGCTCTGCTCAGATACCAAATCTGCCTTGATGGAGTGTGGGTGACTCTCTGTTCTTGACTCTCTTCCAGGCTTCTTTGTGACCATTCTCTTCTCCAAAGGAGCTGCAGTTTGAGAGCTGAGCAGTAGGTTTTCTGTCGCCTGAGGGAATTGCAGGGTTCAGGTGAGGCAGTGAGGAGTCTTTGTTCCGACACCTGGGCTCTGCTCTCTTCTGGGATTTAGGTAAATGCTCTACCACATTGTACCTAATTACTGGGTACATCTCCTCCTGGGATGGGGGTTGTGCTCTGGTCTTGAGTGGCGTCAGTAACTGGAGCCATTGTTCACTTTCTCCACTTTCACCCATTTTTCCCAGCAGCTTTTCCTACTGGTTCTCAGTCAGGAATGGGAACTAAGGACCCTTCGGTTTTTTTCCCTCCAGTACGGGGGTTTTGGAGAATAATTTCAGGGAGGGGAGCTGAGAAGGGCCATATGCTCTATTCTAGTCCTGAATTGTCTGGGTTTTTTCCTCCTTGTCTGCCAATATTTAATGTTTATTTAATTAGATTTTGTTCTTTTCTTTGGTGAAAAACAACTTTTTTTCTGATTTACTATTTTTTTTCCTTTTGGGGGGAAGGGAAGTATATGTTGCAATTTCATTCTTTCATCTCAACACAGGCGCTACGCCAGATGATCTTTCAGGCCCCTTCCAGAGCAAACTAGATTATAACTCTGAGTCTCCTGCTTGCCCAAGGACGGATGGGGCCACCGTCACACAGCGCAGAGCCAGCTTGGCTGTCCCGAGGCCTTTACATCCAGGGGGATGCTGTCCTTCTGAGCCTTGAAGGCTCCTGAACAAGGACCAGGGATGGAGGCCCAGTGTCTGACCAGCCTAGTGCCCATGGGGGAGACTTGTAAGGTTGTTGACAGGGATTAGCCAGGAGGTGTGCCCACCAAAGCTGTAGTCAGGATTGGCTAGGGATTCTGCTCTCTGGCCTCTGGGTGGGGGACACAGGCAACTGGGTTGTGGAGGTGCCCTAGCTCTGGTGGCCTCTCCTACAACTCAGCCCTTGGTGGGGGCTTCTTAAATAAGCCCCTTTTCTCTTGCATTTTGGGCTGGAGTAACCAGAATTGCCAGGGACTTCCTCATAGGGACTGAGAGAGACCCACTCGCCCTTTCTCTAAAGGCCCTACTTCGCTGCCAAGATCTAGCAGGTGTCTCTTCTTGGATGGGCAGTGGAACCCACCCAGAGAGCCCACAATCTCTGCTGCGTTCTCTAGGAGGACGCCAGAGCTCTGCTCCTTCACTGCCTTACTCCCCACCTGCCTGTCTACCAGGCAGACGGGCTGCTGCTGGCCCCTGGGAAACAGGTGGTGCCCTTGTGCCCTGAAGCCAGTCCCCACAATTACAGGTTGGCAGGCCCAAAGACAAAGTGTGCCAGCCATCACGGCAGCCTGCTGGCGGCCAGTCTGTGCCTGGGGCCTTTGTCTTGACTGGCCCAGCCACACAGGGAGAGGAGTTGGTCCATGAAAGGAGAGGATTGGGTCTTAGCTCTGCCCCAGTCTCCATGGGCATATGGGGGATGTTTGCCTCCTCCCTGACTGCCAGGGCCTGGAATCCATTCTTTGTAGGTCAGAGATCAGTTACTGCCCAACTGGAAGACTTAGATGGACCAAGGGGAAGACACTGCCCACTCCACCCCATAGGGACTGAGTCTTCTCTGGGCAGGAGCTTCGTCTTCTCTCCTGCTCCTTCCCATGCCTACCTGCGCCTGTAGGTTGTACCCAAGGAGAGGTGTGTATATATGTGTGTGTGTGTGTGTGTGTGTGTGTGTGTGTGTGTGTGTGTGTGAAGGTATGAATGTATGTGTGTCCATGTGCATGAGTATGAGGGCACGAGCATGTTTGTGTGCATGCACACATGTGTACACACATGATGGATGTGTTGCCCACATTATGAGACAACAAGCATGCACATGCACACACTAGGCTGTTTTTCACCAAGTTCACCCCAGCAAGCATGCACCAGGGTTTATAGGCACTGTCTAGTTGGTTGGTGCTTTTACCACCCAAGATTTAATATTTTGAATGTCAACCATGTTACCTGCATATGTGTGTATTTGTGTTGTGTGAGCTTTGTGTGTGTTCTAGGTTATGAGTGTCCATGTATGTGTGCATATGTGTGATTGTGCACATGTGTTGAAGCTTGTGTGCGCATGTCTGTGCATGCTCGTGTGCCTGTGTGTGTGAGTACGAGTGCCTGCGTCACAGTGTGAGTGGGTGTGTGTCTGTTTGGCCCACTCTATGGTCAGGGGTGATTAAGGCCAGGGATAGTCATCATCACCGCCCCAGCTCGGGGTGGGGGGTGGGGGGGGATCCTCTTGAGTCTGAAGTGGAAAAGGCCAGAGGGTGAGGGGCAACACGATTCTCAGGCTCCAGGCAGCATTCCCAGGCCCTGTGGCCCAGGGGACTGAGCCAGGGTGCAGGGAAGCGTGCACAGGCGCTAAGGGGACAAGGGCAGAATCAGATTTCCCTTTCGGAAGTCCCCTCAGGGCTGGGGGCAGGGGTGGGGGGTGGAGGGGGGTGTGGGGGGGGAGGAGGCTGTGGGGCCTGGGAAACTGGTAAGGAGGAAAGAGAAGGGGAGGCCCGGACCAGGCCAGCAGCAGTGGAGGGGAGGAGCAGGCCGACAGGAGGGACCTTCAGGCTGCAGAATGGACAGGAGTCAGTGACTAGAGGGCTGTGGGGGGAGCCAGACGCTCAGGAGCTGCCCGCCTCCCCCAGCCCGTGCCTGGCCCCAGTGATGCTATAACTGGCTGTCCCAGAGAAGCAGCTTTGGCAGCTTGCTGGCAGCCAGTCTATGCCTGGGGCTTGTGTCCCAGCTGGCTCAGCCACAGTAAGGACAGAGATGTGAGGGGATAGTGAGAGGTGCCTGTGACTGTCCAGGAGAGGGTGCCCAGGAGGTACCTGGCCCAGTGGGGCTGAAGCAACAATGTAGGGGTAGCTTTCAACAGGTGGCTAGATTCTTCATGGTGACTATTTCCAGCACAGCCCCTTCGGTTAGTTTGTTTCATTTGTCATTGAGGAACTCCAGTCTAAATTGGTCATGGAAGCCACTGGACTTAAGGCCCAATTTGCATGCAGCCTGTGGGGAACAAGAGGAGTGCCTAGTGCCGATGAGGATCCCAGCTTTGGAAGCACAGGCTGTTGGTGCTGGAGGCGCCTGGCAGAGCATCACCACCCCAATTGTCAAGTCACCAAGCCCAGAGGGTGGTGACTGCCCCAGGGCAGCCCAGCATGGCAGGGGTGGGGCCAGGTCTGTCCGCCCCAAGGGATCACACCCCTTTGTTGGAGAGCCCCTCCCTGAGCAGCCATCTCAGGAGACTCTGTAATTATGGGATTGGGAGGAGGCCTCTCCCCATTCAGGCCTTCGGCCCCTCAAAACCACTGTGTGGAGGCAAGGATTTGGTGGCATGGGGCCGGTTTCCAGGTGTGTCTGAGGAAACCTGGCATCCTCAGGCAGCTTGTTTTGCCTGAATGGCCCCATTGTGGCTGCAGCCTCCCTTTGATCGACTCTATTTTGGGGTCAGGATCCACCCTGCCCCAGCTGGAGGAAGGAAAAGGTGTATTTCAGTATGTGCTGTGGGTTCGAGGGAGCAGGGACAGACGGGGGGAGGCTGCAGAGCAGGCAGGATGCTCAGTTGGTCCCCTGGTCCCTGTGGCTAGTGCCCCATGGTTTGGGGAGAAGGTGGTGACAAGCTGGAGGTGTGAGGAAGGGAGGGCCTGGCAGTCCAGGTGGAAGTGGCTGGAATGTGAGGGGAGGGTGGGTGGGAGCCCAGCCCAGGTTTTCTCGTGGCCTCAGGAGGCTTGGAATGTGGGTCTGTGGCCTGCCTGGGCCCCACCTGAGGCCTGTCTGCCAGCAGGTCTGATTCCTACCCCTGTGAGTGTCGGCCCCTGTCCCAGGCCCAGAGAGAGAACCGCCCTGCCCTCCAGGGCTCCCGAGTTCGGGTGCAGAGGGCCAGGGACTGGTTACACTGAGAGCACACACAGCTGCTCTCCCTCCTCCATGGCTCTGCCCTCTCTCCGCCACACGAGCCATATCCCTGCCCTGCCCAGCACAGTGGCTGTATTTCAGCCTTTTTACCTCTGTTCTCGTGGGTCCTCTGCCGGCCTTGCCATGGGGCTCTTCTCAGCCCATCCTGATCCTGCTCATCCTTCAGGGCTTTGCTTAGTACCACCTCCACCGGGAGGCCCTCCCCATCCTTGGCTTTCCTCTGGCTTCCCTCCTGCCTGTGTCGCTGGCCACTGTGACTGCTGAGGCATCTTTGGAGACTCTCCCCACTCCCCGCACCAGCTTACTATTGCCCACTTTGCCCAGGGCCAGCCACCAGGGTGAGGGGCTTGCCAGAATTTGGCTTGGTATATGACCTTGGGCTTGAGTCTCCTCATCTGTGAAATGGGTGTAGTGGTATCTTCTTCACGAGGTGGCTAAGAGGTTAGACGGGTGACTGGGTTGGACATGCTTGGCACAGAGTAGGTGTGCAGGCAGTGTTCCCTCGGTTCCTCTGCCCTGGGTGCACACGGGCCTTACGGAGCCAGAGCCTGGGCTGCCTGGGGCACAGCCCCGTGATTCCAGGAATGACTAAGACATTTTTTTCTCCTCCTTGCTGCTTCATTAAACTCTTCTTGAGTGAATGGAATGAGGATTGTCCTAATCCTTTGGCACGAGGAGGAGGGTTCAGGGAGCTGGGAGAGACAAGCCCCAAGTGGCCTCCAGTTACAGGGGTTGGGAGGGGGACCCACAATAGGCACAGGCCTTAGGGGAACATAGGAAGGATGGGCTTTTCTCTTCTCTGAGCCTGTTTTCCTACCTTTAAAAGTGGCCTGGATGTCCTGGCTGTCTCCTACTGGGGCCCTGTGGGTGACCGCAAGCCCTGAACCCTGGGGGCTCTCCACCAGGGACAGTGCTGTTCCCAGGCCCAGGGCCGGCACTGTCCTCTGGGTCATGGTTGCAAGTCTGCCCGGGGGGAGTGTTCGCCCACCCTGAGGCTGCCAGGACTGGAAGCGTGTTTACAGACCTCAGCCTCCAGTACGTCTTGCTGGGCCTTCCTCTGTGCAGCCCCAGCATCCCTCTCCACCGTGTGGAGAGACAGTGCTCAGAGGGGTCGGGGGCTGAGGTCCAGGGAGCCTCACCCCGGCTTCCTTCTCTCCACAGGTGTTCCTGGCTCTTGGGGAGCTGCTTCTGTCCTGCAACTGGGCGGTGGTTGCTGATATCCTGCTGGTAGGTAGGGGGGGGGTCAGAGTGGGAGGCTGGTCCTGGGGCCTTTTGAGCAGGGGAAGCTGGAGTCTGCCTAGCTCATGGCTGGAATTCTGCTATTTGGTAGCCTAGAAATTGGGAGGGAGACCCTGGGGTCAGGGACCAAGGTCACTGAATAGTTGCCTTGGGCCAGGGGCCTCCCTGACACTCCTAAATATCTTCTCTGACTTTCACCCCCATTTTGCAGATGAGCAAATGGAGGCTCAGAGAGGGTAGGTGCCTGGACAAAGGACACACAGCACGCAAAGGCACAGAGCCAGAACTGCAGCTTTTTGATTTCAGGGCTCCCTCCTTCCCACCCTCTTTCTTGACTACACTCCTTCTCAGTGTGCAGGCCCCTTGGCCTCCACTTTGGGCTTATAGGCAGGGATGTCTGACTTTAGGGTTAAAGCCACTGAGCCCAGGTGGGTCCAGGCCCCGCTAACTCCCATGTCCTGAGCTACAATGAGGCCTGATGCTCTCCTGACCACATGACTCTGCTAGGTCGAGTCCAGCCTCCCTCCCTCCTTCTAGGAGACAGGAAAGAAGGACTTTGAACACTGAAGGGCTGTGCCTTTGCGGATAGCACAGGGTCCCAGACCTCAGAGCACCCCAAGAGCCTCATCCTGCCTTCTGGCAGCCTGGCAGGAGCTCGAGCCAAGGGAATCGGAGCAGCTTAGCAATGGGCTGAGGGCTGCCCTGAGGATGGTGTGGCAGGGCACAAACTTGGATTCAGAAAACAGACCTGGGTTTCAGCCTGCTTTTGTCACTTATTAGTTGCATGACCTCAGCAAGTCACTTGGTGTTTCTGAGCCTCAGTTTCCCTGTGTGGCAAACGGGGATGGAAGTGCCTTATGGATTATTAAGAGGGTGAAATGAGATGATGTGTGTGAAGCTGTGGCCCAGTGGCTGGTGCAGAGAGTGCTGGCTGGGATCCTGAGAGCAATGCAGAGGTTTCCACTTGCTCATTTTCCATCTCCCAGAGATACCCTGGTGTCCTAGAATCTGAGTTTGAAAGGGCCGTGGGGAAATGCAGTTGTTCAGTCAGCCAATAAGGCCGGCTTGGATACCACTGTTGAAGGGACGCTCACCTGCTGCCTAGGTGTTCTGCCTCCTCCCTTGGCCCCCGCTTAGGGGGGTAGACCAGCCAGCCCTGCCTTTGACTTCTGGGTGAGTGTGTCAGCTACAGAGCTGGCAGGGCTCTCTCCTCCTCTCTCCAGGCAGGAGACTTGGGTTCACGTCCAAACTCAGCTACAGACCTGCTGAATGGCCTTGGGCCTCAGTTTCCTTGTCTCTGAAAAGGGGATAATTATACTGGCCTGGCAGGGTGAGCCAGAGGGCCTGCAGGAAAGCCCTGGGTAAAGGGGAAAGCAGGAAAGTGCTGGCAAACGTTTTCTTTGTAGAAGTGCCCACTTTTGGGCACAGGGAGTTACCCCCTGACTCCAACATAGCTGTTCTCTCAGGCAGTTCTGGTGGAGCTGAAACCTGCCCCCACCCCCCACAGCTTCCTCCACCTGCCCCCCACAGCGCTGCTCCCTTTTCCACGTGACAGCACCACAAATATGTGAAGACTGTGCTTATGTTTCCCCCAGTGTCTGTGTTTGCAAGAATGATTAACCTGGCCAAGCCAGGTCCTTTGTAGAGATCTGTGTGTGTTGAGGGTAGTGGTGGCGGGGTTGCGGGGGAGTGGGAGGGCCAAGAGGCTGCTCAGCCACACTTTGACCCAACCGACTCTGCTGGGGAGCTGGTCAGAGCTGCCCAGGGGGCCAGCTGGCCATGATCCAGACCACCTGGGGCTCCCCAGGCTCCTTCCCTGGCTGGGAGGCCTCCAGCACCCAAAGCTTAGCAGGACTTGCCACCCCAGGAAGGCTTCATGTCCCCTTCTCCTGCCTTCCCGCCTTCCTAAAGCCTCTTAGCAAAAGATTACCTTTGGACCCTTTGTTGGTGGGAACTGGACCTTGCAGTCCTTGGAGCTCAGTTCCCTGGCAGAGAGAGGGGACACACAAAGAGAGAATGGTCTTGGGGCAAATGCAGGTGAGAGGCAGGCTGTGGGGACCCAGTCTGTGGAGGGGAGGGCCAGCGGCCAGCTGGGAGCAGGGTGAGGAAGAAGTGGGAGGTGAAGAAGGAGACCTGGAGTGTAGACAAGAATCTGTGCCCAGGGAGAGAGGGCAGGAGCTGGAGTTGGCTGGAGTTGGCTTCCTCTGGGAAGAGGGTGTTGCTTTTCCAGAGATGAGGCAGGTGCAGCATCCAGGGCCAGAAAGGGGAGGAAGGTGGAGAGTGAGCCAGTAGTGTGTCAGGTGGAGTGGGGGCTGGGGGGAAGCAGCCTGGAGCAGGGCAGGGACAGGAAGTGTGTGGGGACATGGGTATGGTAGGAAGTGAGGTAGGATCCCATCTTGCTCTTCGGGCACAGGTGGTCCCATTGGGTGAGAGCCAGGGAGTGAAGAGGCTGTAAGGGCAGGTTAGCTAATACCTGCTACCTGCATCATGAATGTTCCTGGGGCTCCACTGGCCCGTGGTTCAGTCCTGCCTCAGAAACACTGCTCTCTTTGATCTGCACATCCACAAATAAGAGAAGCCAGATTCTCTCTGGCCCAGTGGTTCTCAAAGTTTATTGATTCAGGTTTGGGGAGCTTATTGCAAATTCAGATTCCAGGCTCTTTATCCCCAGAATCCAATTCAGTGAGTCTGTGATGGGGCCCATGGATCTTTCTAATGAAATTTCCGTGTGATCCTGATATAGATGTTCCTTCAGTTGGAGACCACTGATCTGGTACAGTCAGCTCCCCAGTCCATGAACCACTCTGACTAGTATGGTCCCTCCCCTGGGTCACACACCTGCTCAGACAGGGAGCTCCCTCCCTGAGCCCTGGGAAGCCCCTCTCTCCTGGAAGCTCTGTTGATGAAAATATCCTCCATCACAGCCAAGTCCCACCTCAGACCCACTCGGGCAAGCTCCCCCCTAGCTCAGCTGGGCTCCCTGGAAGGCTAACATTTTGTGTCCCCAGGCTGAGCTCTCCACACCCCCTAAACCTACTGATGGGGTGTCCAGCTCCCTCCTAATCCTCCTGTCTGTCTGGGTCCCAATTGGGGTGGCCTAGAGGCTGCTTGCTCCACCCCAGCAGTGGGGAGTAGAGCAGAGAGGGAGCTTCCCCCTCCCCCAGGTCTGTCCTCTGGGGCTCTGGAACCCCATCAAGCTCGTCTCCCCTCCTCAGCAGATTTCCCCCTCACCCCTGTGGGGGCTAACACCTTCCTGTTCTGCTGACCCCATCTCAGTGCTTCCCTGCTCTGCCTTCTGCCCCTCAGGTAGCTGTCCACTCACACCCCCAGGGGTGTCTGGGGGAAAGTAAGGGCTGAGTGGGCAGTGCAGGAGGCAGGCTGCCAGGGAGTCTGCCCCAGGTGGTTGCCACTGTGAATCCTGTAGGCCCTTGGTTGGCTCTGGTTAGAGCCCAGGCTATAAAGGGAACAGCTCTTCTAAGAAGAGAGAATAAAAAAACAGAGGTGTATTTGTCTCAGAATAGAGCAAGCCTGGGTTTTTGGGAACCCAAAAGCCTCTCACTTCTAAAATTACCAGCTGGGCTCTCCAGCTGCTGGCGGGCCCAGCCTTGGCCCTCTGGTTATATGGAGACAGTGGGGACCCTGAGTAGGCTGGGGGAGACCTGCCTCTCTCACCACTCACAGCGGCGGCTCGGTCTGGGCCCAGCTGGCTGGGGTTCCTGGGAGGGGAGGATGGGGCCAGCTTGCTGGACCTCACTCTGAGGGTCCAAGCAGCCCTGGCCCCTGAATGGATTTTTTTGGACACTCAGGGCCCCGCCTCTAGGAGTCCCTGCCCTTTTCCCCAAAACTCCTAGTGAGTAATCACATAATTATGGGGTGAGAAGGAAGCACTTGGGGAAGGTGCAGCTCTGTGGTCATTTCCTTTTCAGGCCTGTTGGCGGGTGGCAGTGGTGGGTGGGCCCAGCTTTCTCAGCACCTGGAAAGAGTGGCTCAGCACCCGTGACCCCCGGACTGGCCGGTCACCCACCAGAGCAACTCCTGTTACTCTGTCTTGCCCACTCACAGAGTCCCTCTCACGAGACCCCCTGTGGCTCCCTGTCCCTAGCCTCCTGCACACAAAGGGACACCTTTGCTCTCACTGTCCCTGGCTGGAATATGCCCTTCTCCAGTCTCTCTACAGTTATCTGTTTGCAGGGCTTAGGATGAACTTGTCATTTTTATCCTTCTCTCCATTTTCCAAATGTTCTAGAACAAACACATGAACATTGTTGGAAAGATTCCTCCTTGCTCATAGCAGCAGAGTTGTGAAAGGCCAGGCCCGAGAAGGAGAAGGCTTGAGGTCAGAGCTCAGCCTGCTGCTTCCGGGCTGGGTGGCCCTGAGCGAGCTACTTACCTTCCCTGTGGAGGGCTTCCTCGGTGATGAAATGTGGGTAATAATCATTTCTCCTTCATGGCTTGGTTGAATAGATATATTAATATATATATAATATAGAGTGCATATAAATAATATAAAATATAAATAAATATAAAATAATGTTGGTAACTATTTTAATTGTTGCTCTTCTCTGATGGGCTCAGACTAGGGACACCGCATCTCAGGGAAACTGCCCTGTGGCTGCTCTGTTGGGACCATGGGAAGTGTGGCTTCCGTTTGAACCCCTTCCTCCACCCCCCCCGCCCCAATCCCTGCCCTGGGTTGCTGGGTTCTGACAAGGTGTTTCCTGGGACCAGTCTCCCAGACACTTCTACTTGATTTATTTAGTTGTCCAACTTTCAGCCTCCTCTGTGCCTGGTGCCTTGCTGTACCCCAGGGAGCTTTGCTGCCCAGAAAAGTGTAGGGGTAAGAGGAAGTGGACAAAGAAGGACCCATCCCAGCTGTGGGGGACGTTCACACACAAGGGCTGGGGGAACTCAGGGCAGGTCCCTGAACTCTGAGAAGGCTTCTCAGAGGAGGTGGCCCAAAGGTCAGTCCTGAAGGACAAATAAGGATGTTCCAGCGGGACCAGAGAGGGGAGGCTGGCCAGGCAGAAGGCACAGCATGCTCCAGAGCCCAGAAGCATCATGGGATGTTTTTCCCTCCATTGTCCCCGGAAGCCTCCAGACACCAGATGAAAAATGACAATGAACATAACCTTCTATGTAGGTACTGTTGTTATCCTCATTTGGGGCTGAAGAGACTGAGGCACAGAAAGGTGAAGCAACTTTCCCAAAGTCACACAGCTAGTGAGTGGGGAATCTGGGATTAGAACCCAGACATTCTGACTCCAGAATTCATATTTTTAACCTCTCTACCCTCCTCTATGGAGTTACATGGGCCTTTCCAGCAAGGCTGCCTTTGGTCTCTGCCAAGTGGGGTTTGAACTTCCCTAGAGAAGGACCGAGCTGTCCAAACTCTCCTCCCCACTTGCCCACACGTGCAGGCTCCTGGGTGCGTACCCACTCTTCACCCCGCCAGCCTGCATGCACTACTGCCTCCTGGGTTCGTGATCTGCAAGGCCTCAGCCCCATCTCTGTGGTCACAGCCATGCCCTGTCCAAACCCTTGAGAGGGGTGGCCTTATCAGGGGCCTTGGCACCCCCATCCTGGAGAATGGGGGAATCTTCCCGAACCTCAGTGGGGCCTGACATTCTGGTGGTGGGGCTTCAGGCACTGGGGTCATGGACTCCCTCTCATCTGATGCTCTTGGCCTGCCTGTCCTACCTCCAGCCAGGTTCTTGGCAGGTGGGGAGCAGGAGGTGGGTAGGAGGGGACATCCTCTCTCTACCCTTGCCTGGGGAGCTCCCCTGGTGCTCCGTGTTTTGCAGTCAGTGGTGGTGCCCAGATGCCGGGGAACAGCAGAGGCGCTTCAGATCACAGTTGGCCACATCCTGGGCGACGCCGGCAGCCCCTACCTTATTGGACTTGTAAGGCCGGGTGGGTGGCTGGGCTGCAGTCATGCTTGAGTGTGTGTGAGGCGGGGCAGGACTTGGGGAGGAACCATACATGGTGAAGCCCACAGGCTGGCCTGGTGGGCCTGGCAGACTCAGCCTCCCTCTCCTGCAGATCTCCAGCACCCTGCGATCCAGGTACCCCGACTCCTACCTGCAGCGCTTCCTCAGCCTTCAGAAGAGCTTCCTGTGCTGTGCCTTTGTCATTGCCCTGGGAGGTGGCTGCTTCCTGCTGACAGCACTGCACCTTGAGAGAGACCAGGCCGAGGCCCAGCAGCCTGGCACAGGTACCCCCACCCCTCACACCCATGCCGGGTCAGGGCTGAACCCCATAGGAGCAAGAAGCACTGGCCACTCCTGAGCCCCTAGCCAGTTTATTTGTCTGTTCATTCATTCATTCATTCATTCATTCATTCATTCATTCACTCAAAAATAGCTCTTATGCCCTTACCATGTGCAGGCAAGGTTGTAGATGCTGGGAAAAGAATTCCACATCCAGGCTCCCATGGAGCTGATGCTCTAGAAGGCAGAGACATTCATGAAACAAACAAACAAATAAAAGCAAAAGATAGAATATGTTTCAGGTGATGGGTGCTGTGGAGAGACATAAAGCAGGAAAGTGGGTAGAGAGGAACAGGTAGAGGCCGTTTGCCATTTTTGAAAGGGTGCTCAGGGAGGTTCTTACTGCACAGGTGAGATTGCAGCAAAGATTTGGAGGAGGGGAGTGAGAGAGCCATGCAGCTCTCTGAGGGGAGGAGCAGCTCCTGAAGAGGCCCTGCGGTGGGACTGTGTTTGAGGACTGGCAAGGAGGTTAGCGAGGCTGGAGCAGCAGTGAGGGGAAAGGGACCAGGTGGGCAGTAATGGGGCCGGGGCACAGGGGGCTTTGAGGGGCCCTGGCTGGAACTGTGGCCTTAGCTCGGAGATGGGAGCCCTGTGGGATTTCTTGCAGATGAGCCTTAAGGCAACTGGTTTACCCTGCAGAAGCACCACTCTGGCTGCTGCATTGGGAACAGGCTGCAGTGGCTTGGCATCCAGGCAGAGAGGCCATACATAGGAAGCTCTGCACCGTCAGGGGGAGCCACGAGGTGGGGCCATGATGGTGGCACTGAAGAAGGGGTTGGATCTGGAATTTATTTTGAAAATGGAAACTAGAGAATTTCCTGACAGACTGTTCCCAGGGCTGATCCCAAGTACCTTTTGCCCACTCTGGGGCTGACCGAGCTGCTGTCCTCCCACAGGGACCTTGGATAGCGAGGATGCGGAGAGCCAACACCTGCTTTCCAGCACAGGGGCCTCCACAAAGGACTTCTGAGGGCCCTGCCATGCAGCGAGGAGGTCCCATCCGCCCTGCCTGCAACCCTCCTGCTGGCCTCCATGGTGTCAGTGCTTCTGCTTGCCTTTGGCTGTGGCTCAGGAGCTCCGGCCGAGCTGCACCTGCCATGTCTCCGCTCCCAGCTAGGGAGCTGGCAGTGCCTGTGGTAGGGCTGGGAATTGATCGATCAGCACCCTCCGTGGGAGGCCTGGGCCTGTGCCTGCACCCAGCACGAGGCTGCTCCAGCCTGTCTGCCAGTGGGCCCTGATTAAAGTAAAGCTGGTACAAAGTTCATGGATTTCAGGCCTTTGGACAATTTTGTTATTTATAGTCTCGTTAATACTCTGCTGGAGTGGAAGCAGGAGAGGAAGAGGTGGGCAGTCCTGGCCAAGGAGGCAGGGCTTCCCCTGAAGTGGGGAAACTGAGGGAGCTGCTCAGATGGGTCTCTAGGTGTCCCCTGCCTGGACCTCCCACTGTGACTCAGCTTCCCCACTCTATAGGGTCAGGCGGGCACAGGACACCCCTCTTAGGGAATTCATCCCCTGAACAAAAAGTGGGGGCCAAATCTGTAGTCTTAGAGATAGATGTCTACTAGGGTGCTAGTGTGGGGGTGTGGCTTCAAGTTCCAGGGAACTACATGGAGGAGCCCCCAAGCCTGCCCAGGGCCAGCTGCCCCCGAACCACACCCTGTGCTCACACGGCTGTGCATGAGTGCTCCTGGCTGTGCCTCTGCATTCTGCGCCCTGGCCCCCAACCCCGACAGCCCACGCTCTGGCCCTAGCACAGCCCACGGGAGGGCTGGCTCTGTGGGACTCACACTTGCCACTGGGTTCAGAGCAGCTGGGCACAGCAGGCCCTGCAGGAGATCAACAGCTTCCAGGCGGGCAGCAGTGGGGCGACATGTTCTTTCTGCCTGTGAGCATGGGTTTCTCTCCCCCTCCCCTGGTGCCTGGCCAGGCGATCACTTGTTTACTTGCCGGTGGCCCCTTTCACTGTGTGCCAGGCTGTGCCTGCCTCCCAGCAGCCGTGGGCAGAGCAGTGACCCAGCCCCATGCTCTCCTCCTGACCCTTGCTTGCTCCATCTCTGCCCCCTGTGGTGTCCTCCGTGCCTATTGATAGGGAGGACAAGTTCCAAGAGCCAGACTCCAGCTCAGCCCACCCCTGCTCCCCAGAACCAGCCCCCCCTCAGGAGAGGCCATCGCCAGCCAGAATGACGAGGCCCTCAACCTGTGATTCGACACTTGGGGCTCATGAAATGTGGGGGTGCCCTGTTAGAAGAAAAGGGCGTTGTGAAGATGTTCAGTAACAGTTCTGCGCCCAGTTATAATGTGTGTGTGGGAAGGGGGCGGTTCCTCCGCTACCAAACAGTTCTCTGACCCCAGCTGGGTGTCCTGCAGTTCAACTCAGTTGGGACACACTCTACCCAGAGATGGTGTCAGGCCCTACAGGTTAGGGGTTCAGTCCTACAAGCCTACCACCTCCCAAATTCAGACACCAACCCCAAGTCCAGGTTGTCACCTGTGCTTTGACCAACTGGTTATAAATCAGAGGTTCTCACGACCCCTCCTTGGGTTTGATTAACCCACTAAAGTGGCTCACAGAACTCAGGAAGTCCTTGTACAACTGAGGCACAGCCCAGCAGAAGATGCAGGGGGCAAGGTGCAGGAAGGGCGAGGAGCTGCCATGTCCTCTCCAGTCACCGTGTGTGGATCACCCTGAGCCCCCGAGTTCTGACCATTTGGGTTTTTATGGAGGCTTCATTACATAGGCATGATTGGTTAAATTATTGGCCATTGGTGATTGATCTCAACCTCCAGCACCTTTACCCTCCTCAGAGGCTGGAGGACTGGTGGGGCTGACAGTTCTAACCCTATAATCACATGATTGGTTCCCCTGGCAACCAGCCCCCAATCCTTAGGTGGGGTCCAAAAGTCACCTCATTAACAAACAAGACACCTTTAGAGTTCTTATCACTGAGGAAATTCCAAGAGTTTTAGGAGCTCTGTGCCAGAAACATTACTTCTTATTATAAATCACAATATCACACTTCGCGTTTCTCCTGAGAAGGAGGCGGCCAGTCTGTGGGAAAGCCAGGATGCCAAGGTTCCTTCAGCATTTATTGGCTGTGTGTGACCTGGGCCCCTTCCTGTTCTCTCTGAGCTGCAGAGTCCCCAGCTATATTTAAGAGGTGTGTTAATGTGGCTTTTCCATCCCAGACCTTGTGTGATTCTCATGGGCTGGGGCTAGGTCCGCAGAAACCCAGCTCCAGTTCTGAACCTTCCTCCCCACAGCCCCGAGAGGCTTGGCTCTCAGAAAAGGGCAAGGGCTTCCCAAGAGCACGAACATCAGCCATCCACACCTCCCCTACCCAGGGCCCAGTGGCTGGAGAAGAAGATCAGAAACCTCACTTGTGCCCGTTCCAGTACATGTGTTGGTATCTGCAGATGCCCCATCTTGGTGTCAGGCAGGGAAGCTGACTCCCGCCCTGCCCTGGAACCTCACAGTCCAAGATAAGACAGAGAAACACTCTGCTAGGTCTATGGAGGCACATCTTTGGGCAGGGGAAGGGATCATATCCCTCAGAAGCCTTGGCCGGGGGGCGGGGTGGGGTGAGGTGGCCTAGGAGCTGGCAAATAGCAAGAGAAGGTATGGGGAAGGGAATTCCCAGTGGAAGGAACAGGCCAGACCACGGTACAGGGGAATGGAGCAGATCTGTGATGAATCACAGAGGGGTATGGGATGACTGGAGAGGAGAGTATATGAGTGTTTTAGGGGACGGAAAGGAGGAAGGGGAGACTGGCTGGGACCAGAGGGACTCCGCTGCCAGCTGAGGAGCTGGAGCTTGAACCCTGTAATCTGGGATAGTTTCTTCTGACTCCAGTGCATTCTGGTGTTTGGGTCGCTGGACAGGGCGGGTGGTGCTTCCTAGGACTGAGCTAGACAAAATGCTCAGCCAGAAGTGTACAGGATATGATGTCTGAAGTGTCTTGAGGTGAGGTGGGAGCTTTGGGGCTGGTGGACTCTGGAGGGAGAGACCAGAACCAGATGGGGCCTCAGGGGCTGAGGTCACAAGTGTAGGTCTGTGAGAGCTTAGCCACTCAGCCCAAAGAGGGAGTGGCACCAGAACACACCTGTCTGCCTTAAAGGGCCCTTGCTTTGTAATCCCAGTCCCTGATATTCTGGACTTGTTTGCTGGGAATGTCATGAGGGAACATGCTGCTCAGCAGGTTTCAGTCCTCAAGCCTGGCCTGCTCACATAATGTACTAATTGCTCTTTCCAGAAACATTCTGCATTCCAGGTTCCAGGCGTCACCCTGGCATGCGAGTGTGCCTGTCAGTGTGTGTGTGCCTGTGCACGCTCACTTCTGCATTGGTGCACAAGCGTGTGAAGGTGTGCTCGTGGGGTGCTGATAAAGGCTCTCCCACCACCCTGACCTCAGGCTTGGAAGGTTGAACACCTGCATTGAGGGGATCCCCCAACCCTGGCTTGCACCCCTGCAGCACCAGACATCAGGCTGTCTGTTTTAGTCCCTGAAGCATCTATCTTTCCTCCATGCCTGGGTGGGCCTGTGAGGTTGTTTGTTTTAATGCTGACTCTAATGCAAGGGCTGTCGGGAGGCAGCAAGAGGTATGTGACTGCAGCTGCTCCTTCTGTGTGGCCTTATCTGTTAGAGTTGTAGGATTGTATGCCACAGAAACTGGCTGTCTTAAGTGAGAAAGAAATTTGTTGGAAACATATCAGGAGTTCACAGAATCCATGGGAAAACTGGAGATTCAGGAGCCAGGGCTCCTTGGGCCATCTTACTGGGGGCCCCTCCCCAAGCTCCAGACAAATCTCCCCTATTTCTTTTGTCTCCCTACTCAAGACTTCAAACACTGGGCGAGAGGGTCTTGTTGGATCCTGTGCCATGCCTTGACTTATAACTCCATTAAGACCAGGAAATCAGGGTGCTATTAGGAAAGGGTATGGACTCTGAGCATCAGAACAAGACAGCAGTGAAAGGGGAAAAAGACCGAACAAAACAAAACAAAACAAAACAAAACAAAACAAAAACAAAGCAAAGATAGTGTTCATTACAATGATTTTGGGCAGGCCATTGATCCTCTGGCAGATGCATTCTCTCCATGGGAAAGGGAAGAGGCTGCACTCAATGTCCTTCAAGGGGTTCTTTATTTCTGATGGTCTGAGGCCATGATCAAAGAAGGCTGAATCTTCTATAGTTTAGAAAGTGTTAAAAATGTCCAAATGACAACAGAAATGTCTGTGTTTGTGGGGACTCAGAGCCATCTGTTCTGAGCAGGAGAGGGAGGCAGAGATGAAGCATTCTGAACAAAACTCGTGAGGTAGGCCTGGGCTGGGAGATGCGGGGGCTCCAACAAATCCCAGCTTGGCAACACCAGGAGCAGAGGGGAGGTGCCTGTGGGGTGGTGACCTGTGGGGAAGGTAATCAAAGGGTGGACGCAAATGGCATGTGGAAGCTGATGGAGGGTGGAATCAATTAGGGAGAAAATGTCTTTTTCCAGAGGGGCCAGGAGAGGAATCTGGCTGGTTTCTGAGTCACTCAGAGCAACAGACACATACTCATGATACAAACCAACACATACTTCCTGAGCACCTACTAAATGTCATTTACTCATTCAATCAACAAACATTCTCTGAACACCTCCTGTGTACTGATCTGCAGAGATGAATCAGACAGGGTATGGGCCCTCCAAGCTCACAGTCTATTGTGGCATGGGTGTGTGTGGGGGTAGGGGGTGGACTCCTGTACAAATATAATCAGCACAATATGTTTTGGTGTGATGAAGGGATACACAGGTGACTCAAGTAGACCAGAGGACGAAATGACATTTGTTCAAGTGACTCAGAGAGGGCTTCCTGGAGGAAGTCATGTCTGTACTGGGTTTCTAAAGGACAAGTGGGAGGAGGGAACTAAGTAGACAACATAGGCAGAGCGTGACTGAAGAGCCTGGGGTGAGGGCAGGGCCCCTGTGACGCTCTCCGTGGTACTGAACCATCATTGCATTAGTAGGACGAGGGCTTTTGTGTTGAGGGGAGAGCAGAAAATATGAGGTCTGTACAGAAGGTATCCAGCCATGTAATATGAAAAAGAGACATTTATTGAAGAAGATACAGGATACAAGAAACATCCTACATAGGACAGTGATGCCTCAGTCCCCTTCAAAGTAGGCACCTTGGGACCTCATACAGTTCTCCCAATTGCCATCACCTGCCCTGTGGTATTTTCCTGAATCTCATTGAGAGCTGGGAGATGCAGGGGCTCCAACAAATCCCAGCTTGGCAACACCAGGAGCAGAGGGGAGGTGCCTGTGGGGTGGTGACCTGTGGAGAAGGTAATCAAAGGGTGGACGCAAATGGCATGTGGAAGCTAATGGAGGGTGGAGTCAATTAGGGAGAAAATGCCTTTTCCAGAGGGGCCAGGAGAGGAATCTGGCTTGTTTGAGTCACTCAGAGCAACAGACACATACTCACGATACAAACCAACACATACTTCCTGAGCACCTGAAATCTCTTCCCTTTCAAAGGTGATTTTAGTTTTGGGAAAAGCCAGAAGTCACAGGGTGCCCAATCTGGTCAGTAGAGGTTCTGGGTCACCTGGGTGATTTGATGTTTCTCAAAAAAAAACTCTGCACAAGGCTTGATGCATGAGTGCAATGTTGTTGTGATGAAGCCGCCAGAGTTGCCCATAGTCATGCCTTCTGAATCATCTGAATAGTTTCCGCGGAGGAATGTTCAAGCTTAACACAAAATTTTATGCAGATTCACTGATCTTCTTGCTCGGTCATTTTGAATGTGACAGCCACACAGTACACAGGCTCACTCAGTGGCATCTACCACCCCCACTGACCAGTACAGTGAAGTTGTCATTGCTCACACATGTGCATTCCAGTCCACTCTCCTTGGCTGCCAGGTTACATCGGTGTCATGCAAACCGTTCTCATTGTATTAACAATGGCTGGACCTCTTCCAAACAGGCCTCATACATACAAGTGCCCTGATTCCTGCCACTCCTCTAGGTTCCAGGAAGTATAATAACTGTGAGTGAGTTTAGGGAGCTGAATTTTCAGTGTGGTGGAATGCAATTTTGAGAAGTGGGTAGTAGTACCTGAAGCTGGAGATTGGCATGGGTCATAAGAGTTATGAAGGGTCTTGGAGGTCATGTTAAGGAACTTGGATCCCTTTAATCCCGTAGGCAGTAAGAAGCCACGGAAAGGTTTTGTACAAGGTAGTGAGGGGGTCATATGTGTGATTTAGAAAATTGCTGGCAAGAAATATGGAGAAGAGACTGGAGGGGAATGTTGGGGCAGGTGGTGTTGAGCTTTAAAAGGGTGAGATTGAGAGGTTTGTACTAAGTCAATGAGCAATAGGGACATCTGGAGATATTAAAGAAAAAAATGGACAGGACCTAGACATAGGAGCTGAGGGAGAAGAAGGAGCTCCAAATGGCTCCCAGGCTCCCTGCTTGGTGACAATGTGGATGATGGTGCTATTTGTCAAGGGGTAAATGATTCCGGGGTGGGAGAGATTTAGGGGAAAGATGAGGGGTTCCATTTTGAATGTGCCGAGTTCAAAGCGCTGCGGGATGTCTAGGAGAGAATGTGCAGAAGGCTGCATATGGGCCTAGTGCTTGGAGACGAGGCCATGTCTGGAGATGGAGGCTGGTGTGTCAGGGACACGGGATGATTGCTGAGAACCCATGAATAGGTGAGAGGCTGCCAAAGGAGGGTGTGCCAACTGAGAAGGGAAGAGACGGGCCTGAGCCCTGGAAACACTCTCATGTAGGAGGATGGGTAGACAAGAGGTGGACTGAGCTCCCACTTATCAGCCTTGGGGGAGTTGGTGTTTTCCAGACTGTGTTCTGCAAAGCTCTAGTCATCTTACAAGATGCTCTGTGGTCTAGTACACATGGGGCCGTGGCAGCCTATACCTCACCCTGGGAGACTCACATATAGTATACACTCTCAGATTAAAGGCTCTGAAAAGTTGATCAGTAAGGAAAGATACTTCTCTGTGTTCACCCCACCATTCCCAAGTATACTTCCCCTTGAAATACTGGTCACTAATGTCCTGTGCCACATTTGTTTTGAAGATATGGTCTAGACCTAATGAATGACTATCACAAGGTCCTTGAGCCACCATTGAGTTCAGCCTCACATTATGCCCATGAGAAAACTGGCTTGGAGAAGATAAGAGCAGCATCGTGGGGCAGTAGATGAAACACTGGCTTGGGGGTGGACACACCCGGGCTTAGTGCAAGATCCATCATTTACTATGTATGTGATCTTGGGCAGGTCGGTCCTTTTCCCTGGAACTCAGTTTCTTCTTTGGTGATATGGAGGTAAGAACCTTAGCTGTTCTGTGACCAGGGGTCCCATGAGACTGCCAGAGGCTGTCAGGAGGCCCCTGTAACTTTCCTAGGACCACACAGCCAGAAAGGGCTGTGGCTGAGAAGACAAGGAATTTGGGGGAGTGGGAAGGGCCCTTAAGGCTGGGCTTGGAGTCATGGTAATGCCTCCTTCACAGCGGGACACAGTCTCACAGCCAGACACTGCTCTAGCCGGCACCGTCACACATCAGAGTCATTGCCAGGGCCCACTCCCAGCCCCATGGAGCTCTTGGGTCTGTCTTTGCCTTTTAGTCACCCATCACCCTAGGCCACCCATTGGAACTTCCCCTGTCCTTGAGCTCAGCAAGCTGGAAAGAGGCAGCAAGGCAACTTTCAGAATGAAATCTGCTTTTTGAACCCTTCCATCACAGTCATTCATACCCAACATGCCGAAGCCTATTTTTAGTCACTTAGTAGAATTTAAAATATACCTCAAGGGCACCAAAACCCACCAGCTTGGGGATTAACTCTGCTCACAAGAGACAGTGGGATGGGTGTGTGGGGGTGGTGCCTTGTGCTGCATCACTCATTTGCTATGTCATAACTCGCTGCAGCCGGCACCCTGCCCACGGGCTTTGGGTCTGGAGGAGCCTGCGGTGAGAACTGAGCTCCCAACCCAGGGGTTTGGTATCAGAGCCATGGGTCATCACCGTCCTTGCCACTGACCAGCCACATATCCATGATGGGGTCACTTCTGGGCCCTGAGACCTGTCTGTGAAACACAGGGAATAATTCTGGTTTCCCAGGTTCTGTCTAGGCTCATAGCATTCTGTTCTCAGTGCTTTGTTTGTACAGGATTTTCATTTCAATCAAGGCCTCAAACAGATGAGTGAGATGGGGTGGAGGGGCATAGAATCACAGCACCTCTGAAATGGGTGGGAGTGGTGATTGTGGCCCTGAACACGGAAGCTACCAGCCACCCTCCGTGGGAGACACGACTCCTCCCTCCACTAACCACTTACTGACTTCCAGATTGTCTGAATCGTACCTTCCTACCTACCCCAGAGAGAAAAGCTGAGAGACCCCTAGAAAGTTAGGACTCTAGTCCAGGGTCAAGCCTCTCTCTGGGGCAAAGCTGGGCTAGGACTGAGCCCCTAGTCTTCCACTCAGCTTTGTCCCTTACCTCGTGCACAGCTGGAAGTCTGAGGCTTGGGGATGCCACAGCTTCAGGAGAGGAGGCCCCTTCTTAACGCCCTGTTTCTAGTGGGCCCCAGTTAGTGCTCTGGCTCTCCCTGACAGGGGCCGCCTCTCTATGAGACAGGGGTCGGGTCTCAGTGCACGCAAGGGAATGGGCCCAGGGGGAGCTCCTGTTGGAGGCTGATCTGGGCTTCCCTGGAGAGGTGGCCAACAGAACCTTCTGTGCCTCGTGTAGTCCTGGGACCCAGGCGCCCAGGTCACGCTCCTTGGTTCTTACGCAGCTCCCCCTGGACTGATTAAATCAGGGCGGGTGAGCAGCGACTAGAGCAACCACGGGTTCTTCTGCAGGACCCCTCGACTTCGCTGAGGCGCTGTCTCCGGGATGTGCATGTGCCTTGAGCTCGAGCTTTCAGCTGTCTCCCCGAGTCTCAGCCAAGAGCCCGCTCTCGTGTCAGGGAGTGTCGGGGAGAGGGCATTGAGTGGGTACTGGGGAGTCTTGCTTCCCGCACCCTGTTCCTAGCTCCGTAGCTCCCACAACCCCCCTCCGAGTCCTAGCCCACCTCCGCGGGCGCGCGGCTCCGGCGTGACTGCGCCCCCGTCGGGCAGAAGGGACTCTGCGGCTCCGCCACCCCCCACCCGGGGCCCCGCCATCCCCCCCCCCGGGGGCAGCACGTGCGGGGCGGAGTTGTGGCTCCAAACTGGAGCTGATTGGGTGAGGCCTGGTGGGCGGAGCCGGACCTCAGCTGTCAGAGCCGCGGCGGCGGCGACGGCGCACGGTGCTGAACCTCGGCTGAAGCGCAGGAGCCGACGGGGCCCGGTCGGGATGGTGCAGCGGCGGCTCCGCGGCGCACACACGCACTGAGTGGGCCCAAGCTGGGCCGCGCGCCCCCCGCGCCCCCCGCCGCCGCGATCCCGGCCGGCATGATGTGCCTGGAATGCGCCTCAGCGGCGGCGGGCGGCGCGGAGGAGGAGGAGGCGGTCGCGGACCGGCGCCGGCGCCGGGGGGCGCAGCTAGGGGCTAGCGGAGCTGGTTGCTGCGGGGCGCGGGCAGCGAGCGCCGCTGGAGTCGCGGCCGCCGACGATGAGGTGCAGACGCTGTCGGGCAGCGTGAGGCGGGCCCCGTCGGGACCTCCAAGCACCCCCAGCACCCCCAGCTGCGCAGCCGCTGCCAAGGGCCCGGGCGCTCAGCAGCCTAAACCCGCCAGCTTGGGCCGCAGGCGAGGGGCAGCGGCCGCCATCCTCAGCTTGGGCAACGTGCTCAACTACCTGGACAGGTACACCGTAGTAGGTGAGCTAGTGCCCCACCCAGCCCGACAACCAGGACCCCCTGCCTCGAGGTACCCCGGGGAGCCTTTGGTCCCAGACCCTCTATATCCAAGCCTACGTGGGGTCCCTAAGGGTCTTCTGCTCAGGCACAGCTGGGCAAGTGATGCCCTGCGACACAGGGGTCCAATCCAGGGACCGCCTCCCACCCAGGGCCAAGGGTTGGGGGAGTCTCCACCCCTGGAATACCCCACGCGTCCTCGCCAGCCCTTGACGTCCCACCCGTTGTCCTCTTTGCCGAGAGTCTCCTCTATGTCTCCCCGCCTTCTCGCATCTGCGCCCCCTTCCGCCCCCGCCTCAGATTTTCTGGCCTCTCCTCCCCTTCCCCCAGCCTAGGCTGTCTGTGGGTCCGTAGCCCGTCAGTTCCTTCCTTCCTCCGCCGCCTCCACTCCCCTGCGTCCCTGCGGCGAGTGCGCGCGCCCCTTGCGGGTGTGCGCTAGGGGAGACCAAGTGTGTGAGCAGGGGCAGCGCGGATGTGTGTGAGCGCGTGGCTGACAAAGGCTCTGGGCTGCGGGGAGAGGAGGGAGGGGAGGGGCGGGTCCGTGGCGCCTGGGGACCCAGGATGCGGTTTGCAGCTGGCCCTGGCCAGAGGCCTGTAGACGCCTCCCCCTGCTCTATGGCGCCTGGGGCCTGGGGTAGGACGCTGGCCATTGAGGCTAGGAAAGGGTTGCCTCATCCTCTGTGAGCATCTATAGGAACCAGCCTTTGGGATGGATTGGGGCTCCATAGAACAGCCGGGTTCTAGTCCCAGGTTTGCCCCTCCTGCGCATTATGTGTGACCTTGGGCCAGTCTCAGCTTGTGTTTAGGTATGTTTCCCTGTTTGTGAGGTGGTTGATTCCTGGGCCCTTTGGGGATGGAATTCCAGTCTGCTCTCTCCCCTCCCCCAGTTCTCAGGATCTGTGAGTAGGGACTTTCCCTAGACTGAGCTGCCCTTAGGTGGGGATGGTGCATCCTTGGAGGGAAGGACTCTGGCCACACTGGCATAGGTGGGGGCTCCTTGCTGGAGGAGAGCTGTGGCAGTACACCTGGCATGCTGATCCAGACCTGCCAAGCCACAGCTGAGTAAAATCTGGGACTACAAAAAAAAAAAAAAAAAAAAAGCAGGAGGAATTTTGGACGGACTTTAAAGAGAACTTTGTAGTGACAGAGAGGAGTGCCATGGCATGAAGCAGGTGCTGCCTGGGTCCCTTTCTCTGGGCTTCTGTCTCCTCCTCTGTGGATGGGGGTTTGTGTCAAGTGGAAGGAAAGAACTCTAATGGGAGAGCAGAGGCTTCCCCTCCCCCACTCCTGCTTTCAAACCCTTTGGTTCTGTCCGTTCCTCCACTGCAGGTTGGAAGTGGGTACTGGTGGCACCTGTTTCTGGGGTGGGCTGTCCCCAAGAGGCTCTTCGCTCTGGTGAGAAGGAATACCGAGTATGGCCCAAGTGGACCAGCCCGTCATGCATGTTCCTGCCTGGGACCTGGGAGATTAAGTGCCACCCTAAGGTGGCGAGAAGTCAGAGAACACTGGGGGGGGCCCTGTAGTCAGTGCAAAATAGACTTCTGTATACAGATGGGGAAACCGAGGCCAAGATGGCCAGGAGAGTGCACAAGAGGATGGCATTAGATCTACCAGTAAAACTTGCCTAGGGGGAAGTTTCCCACCCCTTCTCAGCTGACCAATGGGTGATGCTGCTTCTGGTGCTGTAGCCCTTTCCAACTTGTTTTTTTCCGGCCCCAGACCACCCCCTCTGATATTCTTAGGGAAGCTGACTCTACTGGGGCTGAGGGGGAGAGGAGGGGATCAGGGAGGTCTGGTGCTTATCTGCCCCCACCCCGACTTGGGTGGGCTTGGGTGACAGAGTCAGAATTTCAGAATGGGGGAAGAAGATAGGAAATTTCTGGTAACTTGGTAAGGGGGGTGGGGAGCAGTGGCTAAGGGGGGCGTGGGCAGCAGGGAGGAAGGCCCGGAAAGCCCTGTGCAAACAGCAGCCTGGGTTGTGCGTCCCCCCATTTCCCAGCCAGGGCAGAGCTCCCACACTGCCCCACCTCCAACACACAACATACACAACTTCCTCTCCGGATAGGCCTGGCTCCCTCTCCCTTGCTTTATGGTAGATTTCCCCCACACTCCCCTGGCCCCGAGTTCAGTTTTTAGGAAGATTTATTGTCTCTATGGCAACTACAAAGGCTTGATGGTCTCGGGGTAGGGCAGGGGAAGGCTCATTCAGGCTGAGTCCACCTGCTGCTGGATGGCCCAGCTGAGAGAATGAGGATGCTGACAGTCCACTGCTCACTCACTTTGATGCTCTCACCCCCGAAAACCTCACACTCTGGTCCTGGCTGCCCCCTCATTAAAGGGAATTCCCACTCTCTCCCTTTAAATCTGTCCTATGTTATAAATCTGTCTTCATGATATAGATCAGCTCTGTCCAAAGGAATAGAATGCAAGCCCCATTCTTAATTAAAAATTTCTAGTAGCCACATTAAAAAGGTAAAAAGAAATGCGAAGTGCATTAGTAGATATTATTCAGCCCAGTATACCCAACATATTTCAACATGTATTCAATATAAAAGTTATGAATGAGATACGTTGCCTTCTTTTTCACACTGAGTTCTGACAGTCTGTGCGTGTTTGACATTTATAGTGCTTGTCAGTTTAGACAAGTCGCATTTCAGGTGCTCAGCAGACACAGTGGCTGGGGTCACCACGGTGGACTGTGTAGCTCTAGAGTCTTTGATGCCAGAGTTTGGATCCAGGCTCTTCAACTACCAGCTGTGTGACCTTGAGGGTGTCGCCTGAGCCTTCGGGGTGATCATTTCCTCCTTTCCACCTCCTGGGTTGTGTGGAGCAAATGAGACTGTCTCTTAGACCTCTGGGACAAGGCCAGACTCTTAGGAGAGCCTCACACATGTCAGCTGCCTTCTCTTCCATGCCTCTGTTCAAGCTGTGCCCGGCCATGATGCCCTGCCCACTTTTCTCTGTTTTGGACAGGACAGTCTCTCTGAGGACACCTTTCCGAACCCCTCCCTCTGCCACCAGGGCTGGTCTGCATCCTGGGAATGACAGTAGGTTCTGCCTTTGCTTTAGCATTCCCAGCGCCACCCAGTGATCCAGCTAATTACTGCCTCTCCTCCCTGCCCTGAGAACCCCCTGCGGGCAGCAGGCCTCAAAGCAGGGGAGGAGGGCCAGGCTCCCGCTCCTGCTTTCCTTCCTGAGCATTGCTTCAGTTGGATGAAATTGAGGTAGCCCAGAAACCAACTGCCTCTGGACTCTGCCCTCCACCTCCTTGTGCAGATGGGGACACCGATGCCTGGAGAGTGCAGACACTTATCCAAGGTCACATGGCAGGGCAGAGCCGAACCAGAACCCCCCAGTGCGGTGTTCTCTGGGTGGAGGCGATGACATGCCCCCTGCTTCTGGCCTAGAAACTCAGAGACTGGGCTGGCCAGACTCTGTGCCGATGAATTTCAGCTCAGTTTGACAGAGGCAGTCTGAACTCCCCTGGGGCGTGTGGCTTCTGTTCCCATGGCCCCTACCAGCCTGACAGCCACCCACTCTTCACTCTGCGTCCACCTGTGGCTGCCAGGTTAGGAGAAGGAGGGAGCCCCTCAGATGAATGTCTCGGGTTCCCTCTTCTCAGCTCTGCTTCTTGGTGCCAGAGTTGCCTCCGACCCTGGGCTCCCACTCTTCCATCTGTAAAATGGAAGCAGAGCTGAGGGTGTAGGTGGCTGCCTTCTGCTTCTGGAACTAGGCCCTGCAAGAGGGGGCTGGTGCTGGCCCTGTGCATGGCTGGAGAATGACTATTTGAGAGCTGGGATCCTTTCCCAACTTTTGTGGGTTACCTGTCCCTTCCCAAGTTCTTTCCCTTTGATCCAGCCCATGGCAGATTGGCGCTCGACACTGTGTGGGGCGGGGGCTGGTGAGGAGAGGCAGAACTCTGCCCTGGGGGAGTCCTTTTCTGCCAAAGAAGCTGAGACCAGTATCCGTGGCAACCACTCACTAACACAAACCCAGAAGGATAGCTGAACATAGGGACCCAGCCAAGAACACTAGCCTGGCAGGGACTGGGGGCTTCCCCAGACACCTGAGCTGGGTACAGGAGAGGGCTGCCAGGCTGGGTGTTCTGGCTCCTTTTTTTCTATTTGCCTGGTTGAGTCTGTACGGAGCTGACAGATGGGGAAATGGAGGCTCAGGGTCTTTTATAGGATCACCTGTGTGGGTAGAGGCCAAGTTAAGCCTCACCGTTGTGGCTGCCTTGGTGGATAAGGATAATCAATACCACCTCCATACTGTCCCCTTGGGTGGCCCTGCCCTGGCCTCTTCCACATCATCACCACCAAAGTCTGCAGGGCAGGGTGTCCCAGGGCCGCATTCCAGAGCACCTGTCTGGCAGGTCAGCCTCCAGGTGAACCGCAGGCCAGCCTGGAATGCCAGCACCCTAATGACTAACTGCCAGCTGCCCATTTCCTTGATCCTTGTTCCTCCTCAGGCATCTTGCGGTTGGTTTCGCCAGTCCCTTGGCTGTGCTGTTGACCTGTCGGAGGAAGTGTCTTGAGATTCACTATTGGGCTGGGACCCAGGACCATCTGCCTGTGCCTTAGTTTCCCATTTTACGAGTGCGGCAGGAAGGCTTCAGAGCTATAGGTTAATGGCCTGATCTGTGAGTAAGGCTGCCCGGTCAGAGCTGCTCGGACAGGAAGGAACTCCATGTCCCTTCCCCAGAAAGGAAGTGGCTTTTGTTTCTGCCCAAGTGTGGGCTCCTGAAACCCTGAGAGTAGAAAGGGAGTGAGAGGAGGGAGGCAAAGAGGATGCTGGCGTGATCCCTAGGCTCCAGGGCTGGGCTCCCTGCTGGGCTCTGATTGCCTCCTGGGCTGAGCACCTGGCTTTGCCAGACTTGCTGTGTGACCCGATGCAGATCCTGACCCTCTCTGAGCCCTAAATCCACAATAGGTGATTTTACTCCTCTCAATGTCTTGCTCTGGAGTGTAGCATGGGACACTTGGTCTCAGGAACTCAGTCTGCTGGCCCCTACCTGAGCCTGCACCTCCTTCCTGCAGGATAACCAGCTCTGTGCCCCAGGGGCTACAGCAGCCAACCTCAGTTTCCCTGGGAGGTTCTCAGTGGTGCCTCTGCCCTCCTTCCAAGAAAGCTTCCCCAGCTCTCTGGGCTGAGCCAGGCACCTAGCTCCTGCTTTTCAACTGTACTCGATCCCATATCCACCACAGCACCTACCCTCATGTAGCATGGCCGTCTCCCTCCAGGGGGACTGAGCCTGGTCATCTCTGTGATCTCAATGTGTGTGGGGGCTGGCATAGCCTTGACCCTTGTTGATGGACTCAAGTGGCAGAGTTGGGTTGACCCAGACCTGCCTGACCCCCAAAGCCCATCCTTCTGAACTGAAGGGGCCTGGAAAGGTTTGGACAACCCTAGATAAGGACTGGGCCCCTGTTGCCGAGGCCAGGGCTTCTCTCAAGGTGGCTGGCACTACCCTTTTGTTCTGACCAGGTCACACAGTGAGCCGTGGGACCTCACACCCCTGGGAAGGAAATTGGAGAAGTGATCATTGTGGTCTGCTCAGCTCTCATCCTTGGCAGTGGGGCCCCCTCACCCGCATGCTGGGCAGAGTGGCTTCTGTACCTTCAGGGGGGCACTGTGGTGACTCTGCTCGGCCTCTTGTGCAGAGAGGGCACTAGAGGTGAACGGCTGGCCCCAGGTCACACAGTGCTACGGTCTGCTCTGGGCCTGGCCCTCTCCTGGTAGCTAGCTGGGAAGTTGGCAGAAGCAGTTGCATTAGAGCAAGAAGTAAGCAGGGACAACGCACCCACCAGAGCTTGGAGGCTCGGGCTAGGTCCCGGCTTCCTACCTCCCCTCCGTCCTCTGCCATCGTGGAGACCTTGCTGGGGTCGCCCCGCTACCTAGTAGCTCCAGGAGGTCTTCGTGGTCTTTTCACTGTGAGGCGTGGATTTTCCAGTGGGGTCCCAGGAGGCAAGGAGCATGACTAGGCTTTGTACACTGTGAAGGGCAGTGCCTGGGAAGGGCTGTGTTACTTGGTCGCTCACTGTTTCTCGTACCCATGTGAGGGCTGTGGACGTGGGCGTCGAGAAGGGGCTGGTTGCAACCTCTTCTCTGGGTTTTGTTGGGGGGAGGCCAAGTCTGGAGCTTGGAGGCCAGCTCAGCCTCCTCCTGCCTATTTCTTCAGCCTTTGTCCCCTTCACCTTCTGAATGTCAATTTTCCACTCCCGAAGTGGGAGCAGAAGTCCCGGGTCCCTTGGCCACCAAAACAGCGCACCAGGAGAACCTGGGGGTTTGTGGACTTGAGCTGTGCCATTTTGGGGTCTCTTATCTGTCTCCCCACACCTTCCCTTATCTTGTGTATGTGATCACGCAGGCCACACCCTCTGAGGATTATGATGAGGGTGTGGCCACCTTGTCCTCTGTCTTGGGAGCCCCTGAGGTAGGACAGGGCCAGGGACGCTGAGCTGGGAAAGGAGTGGCTGTGCAAAGCCCCCAAATTGCTAAGGCTGAGCCTGATTCCAGGAAAGCTGGCCCCAAATGATAGACCAGAACCACAGGACGGAGGCCAGGCTGCCTGTCCCCGCCCACTCTGGGCATAGAGGCTTGGTGGGGAGAAGGGAGGACTCTCTGAGCTCTGGGGGTGGTTCCTCTCCAGGGCTCACATGCTGGGCTCTTGGTAGGGAGGGGTGTTATGGCCTCCAGCTGGAGTGCTCTTTAGGGGACAAGTATGGAGTCTACATCCTCCAGGGAGGGCATAGGGCCTCTCTGAGGGGCCGAGGCTCTGGGGCTGGGGTCCTCATACTCACAGTCCCTGCAGAGATGACCACTAAGCTGTCCTGACATTAACGACCAGGTTCGTAGGGCAGCACGGTGGTAGCAGGGTCAGCATATGTAGAACAATGCAATTGAGATTTAGGCTGGACCTAGTGGGGATGTATGGGGGTCCTGGGTCACTTTCATGGGCGACCTGAGTCTCAGAGCAGGACCCAGATGCTGCTGGAGATCACTCAGCTTGCCCTTGGTGGACGGAAGCGGAGCAGGATCTTGCCCTGGGAAGCTCTGGGGAAGGTAAAAGTGTGTGTGTGCTTGAGAGCCTGCGTCCCCAGCTCAGAGACCGCCTTGGCCAGTCCTCTTAGGCTAAAGGGGGGCGGAGAGGGGTGTGGTCAGCAGGGCCAGGCTGTGGTTTCCCAGCCTTAGCCATCCAGAGCCAGGTCAGCAGAGCCAGGCCCTCGGGCCCCTGTAATTACTGGGGTGGGAGCTGTGGCCCAGTGTTGAAGCAGGGGTGAGACTTGAGAGTAAGCCAGCCCTGAGGCTCCACAGGGGCACCAGGGTCCCTCCTAGAGGGAACAGCCAATGGCAGCCATGACCCATCCCTTCAGGTCCCTAGGCCCTGTCTCTCTAGCTGTCCATCCCCATTCTGGAGAAAAGATCCCTGAGGTAGGAGTTCCCATTGGTCTCCACCTGGCTAGGGCTCCTGCCCCATGAGTTATTGATCTATGATAACTGTTACTGACTACCAACTATGTGCCAGTTATCATTCTAAGCACTTTACATGGATCAACCCTCACAACAACCATAGAAAGCAGATCTTAAAATGAAGCCATATTACAGAAAAGGAAACTGGCACAGAGAGGTTAAGTAACTTGCTTAGGTCACACAGCAGAGAAGGTAGAGAAGCCAGGATTTGAATCGAGATGGTCTGGCTCTAAAGCCTATGTTCTTGGGCATTCAGCTCAGTTGCCTGCTGCTCTGAGAAAGGCAGGGTGAATGGGGTGGGAGGTGGGGGGTGGGGGGTGATGGCGACTGTGCTGGGGGAGTGAGCTTGAGTAGCAGGTGGCCTGCTCTGGCTGACAAGGCAAGAAGAGACCTCAGGACCACAATGTTCCTCCCTTGCCTCTGAGGCTGGTCTTAGCTGGAGGCTCCTGAGGTCATTGTGGGTTTCCTGGTACACCTTGGCCTTTTTGAGGACTCTGTGATATCAGCAGGTTGGGGTCTAGACCCTGTGCCTCCAGGGCTACCGAGGGACTGGCAGTGATGGCGGATCTTCCTGAATACCTGTGACCAGCCAGCTGGGTGAGCCAGGCCAGATTCCACACAGCTCTGGGGCTGCCCTCAAAGCTATAGGCCCCTTGTCAACAAGAGCTGCAGAACAGGGGTTGGGTGGGGGTAGGGCCTCCTGGCAGATGTGATTTTGGATCTGGGCTCTGGATGAACTGGATCTTCTTTTTTTATTTTTTAAAGAGAGAGAGCTCTACTTTTTTTTTTTTTTAAAGATTTTATTTATTTATTTTTAGAGTGAGGGGAAAGGAGGGAGAGAGAGAAACATCAATATGTGGTTGCCTCTTGCACACCCTCTACCAGGGACCTGGCCCAAAACCCAGGCATGTGCCTTTACTGGGAATCCAGCTGGTGACCCTTTGGTTTGCAGGCTGGCACTCAGTCCCCTGAGCCACACCAGCCAGGGCCGGATGAAGTGGATCTTAACAAGTGGACGTGGACACCAGGACAGAGAAAGAGGTCCTGGCTGTAGTCAAGACTCTGAGGTCCACAGGCTGTGCTGTGCGATTCATAGTGGCCTCAGATCAGCCAGGCCAGTGGTTTCCAATCACCTGGGCTGCATGTTAACAGATCTGTGCATGTCACCTCTAGACAGGTGATTGTGCAGATGTGGTTCATGGAGGCCTCAAATGCCAGAAGAAATCTGGCCTTCACCGGGGCAAAGGGGCGACACTAAGTGTTGTTGGGCAGCCACACTGATGAGCCAAGGCAGGTAACACTCTTAGAACGGTTGCTGGCTCATAGCAAGCATGAATACATGTTAATACCCAGAGGATTGTTGTTAGTAGTAGCAGTATTAATGAGCCAGCAGTCTGGGCCAGTGCATTTTGAAGAACACATGGGTAACTCTGAGTCCTACCCAGAGGTGACAACCACTGGACCATTGGCATTAGATCCTTGAGTCACTGTCTGTGGTCTCTGCAGCCCAGCCCAGGACTCAGTGACCAGTAAGGGCTTGTGAAATCAGGCTGTGGGAGGGATGCTAGATGGGCCAGGAGAGGCTGAAAGCAGGGAGCCCAGAGAGGGGGCCAGGTGGTGACGGAGAGGATTGTTGGGTCCATTCATGGGCCTGTGGGAGGCAAGGTTGTGTCATGGCTGACTCCCAGGTGTTTGGCCTGGGTAGTAGTATGGTGCCCCTCAGGGAATGGGGACCAGGTGGTGGAGCAGTAGACACAGAATCCAGGTGGCTGGGTCGCTTAGGGATGAGACAGTCTGTCGGATTAAGCCACCAGGAGGTGGTTGGTTTCAGGGAGTGCTGGAGGTGAGGACACTGAGTTGGGGAGGGGTGAGAACACTTGTAAGAACTTTAAGATTTTATTTATTTACTTTTTAGAGAGAGGAGAAGGGAGGGAGAAAGAGAGGTAGAGAAACATCAATGTGGGAGAAATACATTGATCAGCTGCCTCTCACACTCCCCCAACTGGGAACCTGGCCTGCGACCCAGGCATGTGCCCTGACTGGGAATCGAACCAGTGACCTTTCGGTTCACAGGCCATCATTCGGTCCACTGAGCCACACCAGCCAGGGCTCTTGTAAGAACTTTAGCTGTGAAGCGGTTGGTAGAGGAGACAAGTCAGGATTACTTTCACCACCAGGGTGAGAGAGGTGTGAGCACTTCTGTGGGCTGATGTGCAGGAGACAGCAGTGAGGGAGAGGCTGAGAAGACAGGCTCAAGCCAGGGGCAGGCCCAGGGCCAGATCCCTGGGAAGCAGGAGGGACTGCCAGCCTACAGGGGACAGTTGGCCTTAGACAAGAGGTAAGACCCTCAGGGGCTCAGCAGGAGTGTCATGGAGATCAATGAATGAGAAAATTCAGATGTTCTTGCTGTTCCAGAGTGTTTTCTGGGCCCTGGGAGGAGGACTCTGGGGGCAGAGGGCTATTCTAGCTGTGGAGTTGGGGTAACTGCCTGGAGATGCCCGGAGTGGGACCTTTGGACACAGGGTGGCTGGGGGCTACGTGTGGGCTGGGAGCCCCACCTTGCCTGTCCCTGGCTGGTGGGGCTGGTGGAGTGGGCTTGGCCTGAGCTGTAGGAGGCTCCTCCTGGGCGTGAGGCCCATCCTGTGACCCACCAAACCTCAGCCTCCAGGAAAGAGGCTAAAAATAAGGCTGTGGTGAAGAAGGGCGGGGGTGTGTGGGCCCAAGCCAGGCTGGAGCCCAGAGGAAAGTCTGAGACGACCAGTCGGGCTGCTGTGACACACGCTTCCCGTGCCAGTAGCCAGTGAGACCTCATCCACTTGTGGCCATGGCCCCTTCCAGGCCTGTGAGAGGGAAAACAACCCAGTGAGGCTCGGGCAGGGCCTGCATAGGCCTTGTTTCCTGGGAAGGTTCTCTCTGGCCTTCTGCCTGGAGCTCAGGCCTTGCACCTAAGCCTGGGCTCTGGGGAGTGCTGGGGGTATCCAAAGCTTCCTGTGTCTTGAGGTCTAGACTGCCTGGGAGCTCCCAGGGACCTGGGGTGCCATTTGGATGTGGAGAAAGGTTCCTGCCCCCTACCAGGAGCTCTGTGCAGTAGAGGAGGTCAGGGAGGCTGCTTGGAGGCAGAGGCAACAGTTGGGCCTTGAGTCATGGGAGGGGGACTGTGTCCAGGCAGGTGGCTAGAATGTGCCTTGGGAGGAAGCAAGAGTGCTTTTGTCGGTCGTGCACACAGGCCGTCTTCATGGTGACCAGTGGGCCTGCAGTGACTCTGGATCCATGCCCTCCGTTTGGCTGGGGGTGAGCACCCACTGTCCAGGGGCTCAGGGGCGCAGGGGGAGTTTTGCCATCCCACCACTTCCCAACCCCACCTGTCCTTACCCAGGACCTAAACAGTCCCTGTGCTGGGTTCTGGAGACCCAGACTTGCCATGGCTCCAGCCCACAGGGGCTCCAGGTCGGGTCAGGGAGGAGGCGGACACTCACGCATTCGTCTGTGTGTCCACTCCACATGCAGTCACTGTTGAGTGCTGGGCCCTGGGCTAGGGGATGAGAGCCAACCATGCAAAAGCAGTGTGGCAGAACAAGTTTTGGTTCTGGCAGTAGACCTGGTTTCAGATCTCACCTCTGACACCAGTCCCCTTCCCAAAGCCTCAGTGTTCTCAGCTGTAAAGTGGGGATAATCATTGTAGACAGTAGCGCAGGCAGCAAGATGACGATAACCAGAGATATGAGCATAGGTAGAGATACCACCTGAAGGGCCTCACACGGTACCTGGAACATACCAGGAACCAATAACTGGTGGCTCTTAGCTCCTGGCTACAGGGGGTCCAAGGAGCTCATATCCAGGTCCCTATGTGTCTTCCCTGTAGGGCTTAACTGACCCTGGTATGACAAGTGCTAAACAAGGATGTACAGGGGCGATTAGTTTATTGAGGTTGGGGGGAGGGGGAGAAATCAGGGACGTCTTCCCAGAAGAGGAGGAACCTGAACTACTCTTGAAGGAGTGGAAGGAATTAGCAAAGCCAACACAGTTGTGTCAGGGTAGAAGAGGAAGCATGAGTAAATGGGGAGGGCATGAGTAGTTTCAGGTGGTTGGAGTATGGAGTAGAGGGGAGGTGTCCTGAGGTGTGAGGCTGGAGGGTGGGGTTGGCGGGGCTGGCAGGGCTGGACCCGCAGCTGGCGGCCTGGTGAAGGGGCTATGTCCTCCTGAAGCTCTGGGGAGTCACAGTTGATAGTGACTATGAGAGGGATGTGATTAGACCCACACATCAGGAGGGGAACAGGTGCTGGCTCCGGAGTGGAAGTGGGCTGTGGGGTGGAAGGTGAATGTGGGCGGTTCCCCAAGCTCAGGCCCAACAATGTCACCCGCAGCCCTGATGGAACTCTGGCCTCTGAGGCCGAGTCGGGGCACCTTGGAGGTCCCACTTGGTGGCTCTGCATTCCGCAGGCCCAGGCCCGGCCTCTGGCTTCTGCTTTGAAGACAAGGCCACAACAGCCCGCCCTGGTTATTAAGTCATTAACTGGGTCTCACATGGCTTCTTCATTACGGGTAATTATGGTAAATCCACTGTGGACATTAACAAGGAGGAGCACATTAACAAACAGCTTTTCTCAGGCTGCTGGGACAGCGGCTGGTGGACCCGCACCCCGGGAAACTGCCCAGCTTCCCAGCCTTGGGTCATGGGAGGGACAGTGACCTCCACTGTCCCCACTTACACCCCCAGCTACCAGATGGGACCCTCATACAGTGCTTGGGGATTCCACTTTCATGTGGTAGGACTTTGAGCGTGTGGCTTAACTTCCTGTGCCTCAGTTTCTTCTTCTGTCCAGTGAGATAATAGTACCATAATAGGGTTATGTGAGGATTAAACTAGCAAAGCACTTAATGCTCAATAATTTGAACCATCATTTCAAATGCTGACATCATTTCCTTCATTGTCATCATCATCTTCATCATGAATAACCTGGGAATTCCCTAAAGGCAGGGCCCAGTCCCTTCCTCTGACCCCTGCACGGGGAGCTCACAAGGCCCTGTCTCCTCCTTTCTCCCCTCCCTTCTCAGTGCTGGGGGTGCTCAGGTGTGTGGTGTTCCGGGGAGCCTGGCCTGTGGCCCAGTGTCCTGGTGTCCTTAGAGATAAGCTGAGGTTGGGGGGTGGTGCTGTGGGCCCTCGGGGTTGGGGTTGTGCTCACTCAGGGCCCTGGTTGAGAGCTGTGAGAGGTGAGTGGGGCCCAGGAGCTTGCTGGCCCCCTACAGCCATGGCTCAGTCTGCTCACAGCTGGAGGTGGTTTCTGGTTGCCCTTCCGGGCCCTCCCCCACAAGGCCCTAAAGGGAGAGAAGGGTGGCTGGGACTTGGGATTAGGAATCTCCTTTCCCTAGAAAAAGCAAGCCTGGAGCCCCACCTGCTTCCTTCTGCACCGGTAAATTGGGGCTCCTGGTTATAATCCTGAGGACAACTGGTTGAGTGTGTGTGCACATGTGCTCACATGCTTGTGTGCACGTGCTGATGAGCAGGTGTGAGTGTTGCCTGTGAGCCCCCTCAGCCCTGTCCCAGCCAGAGAGCTTCCCTCACAGCTCTCAGTGGCTGCCCACCTGCTCTCTGGGCTGTAGGCTCAGTGCCCGTTCCTCACTCAGTCTAGGCTTGGGCCACAGGTGGGCAGATAGGAAGCTTGGCTGCCTCACTGGGCTGAGTGACCATGGGGGAGCCTGGTCGATACCTCGGGCCTCTGCAGTGGCCGAGGGAGCACAGGAGGCACAGTAGGGCAGGACCGGAGCTTGGCCTCCGAGGTTCCCAGTGGCCTTGCTAACCTGGGCAGGGTGGAGTCATGCAGCTGGGGTCAGGCTGGGTCCTGCAACGTGGAAAGAGGGCTGGGTTGGGAGCAGGGGTCACCTACGTCTGGTGGGGAGATAGGGGTACCAGGCATCAGACATCTCCGGTGAGCACCATCTGTCTTCCCCTCCAGGTGTCCTTCTGGATATCCAGCAACACTTCGGGGTCAAGGACCGAAGTGCCGGATTGCTGCAGTCAGGTGAGGCCCATCACCCCCCTCTGGGTCTTGGTCCCGTCCTTCCTGGTGGGTCATTCTCTGCTGGCTCTCGTATCGGCCCTGACTGGTTGGTGAGAAGGCGGGCTCTGTGTACAAACCCCGCTGTTGCCACTCACAAAGGCAACCCTTCTCCAGCCTCTGCTTCTCTTCTTGCAAAAGAAAACAAATCCCATGTGCCCTGCGAGGCTGTGGGAGATACATCAGTGTATGGGCCCAGAGCCCAGGTCCCTGGAGGTGACTCCTGGGCCCTCATGAGGCCCTGGGATCCAGGTTTCATCCTGAGGCTGGCAAAGGGAGCTCCTCAGGTCGATAAGTTGGGCACTGTCAACAGAGCCTTGGCAAGCCTGTGTCCATTTCCTCCCCCACCCCCAGTTCCTTCCTCTGCCATCAACCTGGGAGTCATCTCTTAGATGTCAAATCAGGAAACCCCCTGGGCAGCCCAGAGCCATTCCCAGACTCAGTGGGGGAGCTAAGTCCTGGACCTAGGGTTCTCGGCCAGTGTCCCTCTGGCCCGGCATTCTGACGCTTGGGGCATCAGGGTCCAAGCCCCCTGGGCCAGGGCAGTTGGCAGGTCATTAAGCAATTATCCCAGCCTGTCTGCCCTTCCCACTAGGGTCCCTGTCTCCTTTGTCCGTGCCTTGCCCACCTCTTGGCCCTGGTGGGTCTGAGCCCCTGGCTCCCTGGAGCCCCAGCTCCTCAGCAGGCCCCCTAGACCAGGACAGAGACTCAGAGTCAGCACTGCTTGCCAGCCTTGCTGTGTGGCTGGGCCTGGCCCCTTGGCCCTGGTTCCCCTGGGTACAGGAGTTCAGCTGAGTGTGAGGCACAGACAGGGGTACAGGAGGGAGTCCTCAGTCTGCATTCCAGTATGGGGACCCTTCCCCTGCCTGGGCTCCCTAGGAGGGAGGGGTGGTGGAGCCGTCCCTGTCCAGGAACCTGCCTGACCTGTCTAGGTGGCATTCCAGCGTGAACAATGCCAGGCCTCCACGATGAGCTCACAGAGCCAGGCCCCCTAAGCACGCCCCAGAAAGGGCCTTGGGGTTCAGAAAGAGGCGTGTGATGATTACTGACATGTGAGGGTTGACATAACTAGGACCAGGGCAAGGCTGTGTGGTCCAGCCCCTCCTAAGGGTGGCCAGGTGCCTGCCACTGCAGATGTCACCTCCACCCAGGATGTGAGCCCAAACCCTCCTCTGGCCTCTGCCCTCTTGCTGGGTGTCCCTGGCTGGGCCAGAGCAAGGTGTCCTGCCCTGAGGCCTGGGACAGGTCCCTCCAGCCTCCTGGGCTCTGTGCTTATAGAGAGGAAGAGGGTTCAAGCTAGATGGGAGCGTGGGAGGGGTTGGGCTGCTGAGCTGGTGAGGAAAGGGCAGGAGAGAGCCTAGCCACTCAGATGCCCACCCACTGGGGCCTCTGAGTCACTGGAGATCTGCTGAGCCTCATCCCCTCCTGGTCTTGGCTTTGCTGACGGATGGACAACAAGGCTCTGCCCCAGTCTCCGCCATTCAGCCGCCATTGAGTGAGGTCAGGGCCCATGCAGCCACCCAGGGAGCGGGTGGGAGGTTGTAGCGCTGCTGTGGTTATGTCCCAGGCTGCCTTGCTGGCTAAGAGAGAGAAGGCATGGTAGTGGCTACGATCCCTGGCAAGATGGCCAGAGGTGGACAAATACTCCATAAGCATCATCTTGTCTGATTATTCCTCCTCCAAGCTTCACTTTCTAGATGAAGGGACAGAGGTTAAGACAGGGGAAATGACTTGCTTGAAGTCTCATGGTGAGAGAGTAGCAGGCCTGGAACTGGAACTCCTCGTGTGCTGTCCTCTTGGCTTGGGGAGGGAGCCTAGGTGGCCTCTATATTGGTGAGTCGTGTCCCAGGTGTCTGAGGGTCTGGCATCTTGGCATTCTCAGGGTGGGTGCCTCTGGTCCATAATGAGAGTCCCAGCACCCTCAGAGGCTCCCCAGTCTTACCCCCTGACACCCTCCCACATACCTCCAGCACAGCTGGGATGGCTCCCCAGAATGTCTTCACCCCTTTGGCCATTTGAGCCAAGAAGCCAGGTGAGCTAGACCAGGATGTGACCCATTGGGCACCCAGGCAAATCACCTAGTTGGCCTGGGCCCCAGGCACCTGCCTGCTTCCCAAGCCCTGATAAGGTCGGAGTCAGGTGGAGGGTGCCAGCCAGGTGTTGGTGCTTGCCCAGATCAAAGGGCCAGGGCTGAGAGCCGGGCTGTCTGCTTACTTCTGGGCACCAGGGGCTGCTGGGCCGGGAGGCAGGGTGGGAGGTGGCTGAGGGTTAGGCCTGGGCCTGCCCCTGCTTTTTCCCCTGGGACCAGGGCACAAGCACTGTCTTGGGAAGAGCTTACTTTCTGTAGCCCCTTGCAGACTGTGGCTAGCTCCCAGCTGACCCCTGAGTCTCCTGAAGCAGCCATAGCTCAGCCTTGGTGAAAGCCCACAGCAGAATTATAGCTGTTGGCGCTCACTGTTTTGGGAAATCAGGAGCCCCCACAACCCACACTTAAAGGGACAGCTGCCTCTGACACTCCTGCAGGGCACGCCCTGTGCTGGGCTCTGCCACAGACTCAGGCACTCAGGTAGATTCTGGGAGTTGATGGGAACAGAAAACATATCCAGTCTCCACCCTGGCACAGGGGGGCTGTGGGAGCCCCGGGGGAAACTGCTTGAGTGCTCACCTCCCTCTGCCTCGTGGCAGGCGGAGGGGATTTCCTCAAGGAGGGGCCGCTGGGGTGGGGCTCTGGAGGTTGTGTTAGAATTTATTCAGGAGAAAGCACTTGCAGTCCGTTTGTCAGATGGAGTAGGTGTCAGAATCCCTCCTGTCCCTTCTACGCTGGATAAAATATGCCAAGAAACATTTGAATGACATAGCCGAGCTTGAAAGCTGAAGCTGGCAGGGAAACTTCCAGGCACCAGAAGCAAAGAATTGAGCTGAGAAACAGGAGTGGGAGCTGGTACCGAAGACAAGTGACACAGAGTGTTTGGGGACCGGTATATATCTTACAGGCTCGTTGCAGCATTTTTAATGTAAACGTTTTCCATGACGAAAATTTTAAATATACATGAAATGTAGATACATAGCCGTCACCCTGATTCATCAGGTATCACCAGTCTGACCCAGTTTCCAGGCTCGGGGGTTTTTTTGTTCTGAGGACTGGGTGGTGCCGTTTTGGGGTCTAGTGTCGCCTGTGTGACTTGGTTCCCACTCAGAGCCCAGGGCCAGCACCCTGACTTCAGTCTGTGCCCCAGGCCAGCGGGCAGTGTTCTCACCTGTGAAAGAGCGTCTCATCCTGGCTCTGGCCATGTGCGGAGAGCCTAGTCCAGCCCACTTTGTGCAGTTCTGAGACTCCCACTCCCTTTCCCGGGTAGACCTTATGTTTCCAGGAAACCTGGCAGAGGTAGATCCAAGGAAATCCTTAACGGTCCGGACCTTGCATGGGACCCAGAGGACAATTCCTGTGGAAGACAAGCTCATTCGAAGTGAATAGAGCACGCAAGGAAGCCCACCTTTGTGGGAGGGAGTCAACTGGCCCAGAAAATGGGGAAACCACCTCCCGAAGAACGACAGACTCCTGAGGGCCTTCACTTCAGTATACTGAATTGCCGCAGCTCTACAGAAAAGAGCAGAATGGAGAAGACAGGAGCAGTACCTTATTTTCAAATGAACAGAGAAGTGTCTAAAAGACCTAAATTTTAAATTCTACTAGTGAAAAATATATGTATTAAAATGAAAAAGTATAAAAAATTCGAGTTGTGAACAGGTAGACTACACCCAGCTGAAGAGAAAATCAGCACATTACCGATCTGAGGGAATCAGCAAAACAGAGCTCAGGGGAAGAGGGGGGAAGGAAGGCTGTGACCCTGCCTGGCTCTGCTGACAGCGGCCGGTCAGACCTGGCCGGAGCGTGGGGAGAACAGGAGGAGAGGAGGCTGGATAGTGGCGGAAAGCATCTGGATTTCGTCGTGGGGCAGTGGGCAGCCAGAGAAGGTTTCAGAGCAGGGCAGGTCCCTGTAAGGTGTGTGCATCAGGACTCCCTCTGGGGCCCAGTGTGGGAACGACTGGAAGGCAGCTCAGGGCTGGGGAGCATGGGGTCCTGAGGAAGTGCCAGGATCTGGGGTGGGGTGAAGGTAGTGGGGGCTGAAGAAGAGCCTGGTCAGACTGAAACCAGACAGTGCTTCTGCTTCAGGGCCGAGTCTCCTTCTGGCCTTGTCCCCTCCCCACGCCTGCCGACCTAGTAACATCTTCTGTTTGGGTTCTGAAGACAAGGCCAGGTAGCCCCTGTGTCTATTCCCGCAGGCTCTCTTGAGGCCTGAAGGGCCAAGCTGGGGCTTATACCCCGAGCAGGCTACAAAGGAGCAGTGGTTCCTGCAGGAAGTCTGGACACGGTGGCTCTCAGGCACTGATGTGGGGGACGGCAGCCCAGGCCAGCCTGGGCCCTCCCCGTTCCTTTGGCTCGCCTGGGCCGCCATCCCCCACATCCTGTGGGCAGGCACGCAGTGGGCACGGGTCAGGCTCTGCCTGAGTACCCTCCCTGCCCATGTGGAGGCTGACAGATCAATTCTAAGTGACACAGGTCAGCCAGATCTGGACTTGGTGAAAATAGTCCTAGTTCAGTTCAGGCCAAGGTGGGGCTGGATGCAGGCCCCAAGGCCACAGTGTAGGACCCCGGGGCTCCCCCAGCTCAGACTTCACCCACTCCTACTCCAGGACCCCTTCTGGGCCCAAACAGGACCACGTGTGCACTGAGGGTGGCCCAGCAGCCCCTTGGCGGGGGTCCTGGGGCTGCCTGCCAGCGCAGAGTCCTCAGTGAGGACTGTTCTGAGCTCCTGGGTGCTGGTCCCTCTGGGGCCCACAGTGAAAAGGGCCTTCACCCGCCACCCTGAGCCCTTGGACTGCCATGAGAGGCGGACAGCCCTGATGGATGATGTCTAAGCCATCTTCCTGATGATTCTGGTCAGCCCTGGGAGGAGGGGGCATGGCTTACCTCACTAGAAAGGGGTGAAGCTGGACCCAGGTTCTCATGGGGAGCCAAAGGCCCTGACTTCTCCGCCCTACCATCCGGGCTCTGCCCCGCCCCCACCTACCCCACCCCCTGGCTCCCTGCCGGCCACTCCATTGTCCCAGACCTGTGGGCTCAGCACATGTGAGCTGAGCGAGGGCTTCCCCACACCCAGGCCACAGGATGTCCTCACTCAGGAGCTGCTGGGAAAGCCACCCAGGGATAGCAGAGGTGGGGCCGCCAGGCTGCCCAGAAAGCTCTCCTCAAACAAACAAAGCCTGTGTGGTGGGGGGTGGGTACGCAGGGAAGCTTCCAGCCCTGCTGGTCTTTATTTTCAGCAGAGCTGGCCAGATTGGCCTCTGTGCCCCTGTCTGGGGCAGGTTCACATGTCCCTGCCTTTGTCTGTGCTGTTCCTTCTGCCAGTAACATTTCACTCCTGTTCCTGCCGTGATGGTGTTCAGCCCCCTCCATGGGCCTGTGACAGGCCTGCGACCTCCCTGAGGACCAGGAGAGTCCTCTCTCGCATGCCCCAAGCAGAGCAGAGGGGAGGGCTGCAGAGAAGGTTGTGTCTTCCACTTCACAGCTGAGGCCACTGATACGTGGGGGAACTTGCCCAAGATGATACGGTGACCCTCTTGACCCTGGACTCCCTTGTCCCCAAGGAAGACACAGAGGGACAAGGGAGTCCAGGATCAGAAGGGTCACCGTATCATCTTGGGCAAGTTCCCCTACCTATCAGTAGCCTCAGCTGTAAAATGGGACAGACACGGCAAAGCTCAGGGTGGTGCCTGGTGACCCTCAGCAGGCTGGATCTAGGGGTACGGACAGAGTGTGCCTGCTCCAGGAGGAGCCCACCTGCAGTCCAGGATGCCCCTGTCCACCCAGAATATCAGGCAGAGAGCCGGGCTGAGAAGCAGGGGCTGCCTTCCTGCTCTGCTGTGGGCAGGCAGGTGGGCATGTACCAGGAGGGTTGGGGTCTGGCCAAGGCGGGCTCAGCTCCCTTACCCTACTCCACTCACCCTGTGGGGGCTTTTCTAGCGCATTTGGAGAATTCTGTGGTTCTCCACTGCCCTCCAACTAAACGCCAAACCTGGCCCCAGTGTCTAGGGCCCAACCTCCCTCCACAGCCCCATCTCCCACTGCTCCCTCCACAGCTTCCTCATGCTGCAGCCTGAACTTCTCGCTTGCTGTCCCCAACACACCCTGTACTTTCTCTGACCTTGGGGACTTCAGAGGGGACCACCTCATTCCCAACTTGGCAGTCTGTAGTGTGATTTAGAGCGAGGCCTCTGGGGTCAGACAAACTGGGGTTTAAATTCTGGCTCAGCCACATGCTAGTGGTGTTGATGTCACTGCTTTCAGCCCCTGTTGTCCCCTCTGTAAGATGAAGATAACAGGGAGAATCAGATGAGGTCACCTGTGTGTGCTTACGGCCGAGCCACATCCTCAGCCCTTGCCTGTAATAAATATTCCATGCACGAAAACCGAGGTTGTTATTAACAGTAAGTGGCGCGCTCCTTAACCAGTACACAGTATTGCCTACAAGATTTGTAATTTGTATTTTCGTATGTATTCTTGATTTAACATTTGTTTTACTTAATGATTTTTAGAGAGACAGGGAGGGAGAGGAAGGGAAGAAGTGCTGTCCTCCCATTGTGTGGACCGACCACATTTTGCTGATTGATTCATTGCTGATAGACATTTGGGTTGTTTCTGCCTCTGGGCCACTGTGGATGGTGCTGCTGTGGGTATGGGTGTGCAGGTAACTAGTTGAGTCCTTCTTTCTTTCTTTAAGACATATTTTAAAATTGATTTGAGAGAGAGAGGAAGGAGGAGAGAGAGACAGAGAGAAACATCCATTTGTTGTTCCACTTAGTTATGCCCTCACGGGCTGATTCTTCTTGTATGTGCCCTGACTGGGGATCGAACCTGTAACCTCCGTGTATTGGGTGAGGCTCTAACTATCTGGCCAGGGTTACTCTTGATTTTAATTATCATCTTCATGGCAAATTCGTATGCATCTTTCAATGTCCAGCTCTGAAATCACCACCTCCATGAAGCCTCCCTTCACGACACTGGTAGGAGTTGGCCTTCCTTGCTGGTTCCCTGGCATTTTAGCCCTTTAAGCTGGGGCAGGTTCCACTGTGACACTCTGATTCTTTTTGTTCGCTCCCCGCCAGGCACCGACACGCACAGAGGGAGCAACTCTCCCCCTCCCCCTGGCATGCGTAGTCCTAACGAGACTGAAATCTCTTTCCTGCCCATATCCTGGTCTGATCTCAGGCAGGTCCTGGGAGGCAGGCCCAGCAGGAAAATTCTTTTTCTAGATATGAGGAAATGATTTCTGCTTTGATTAATCTACACAAGGGCACAGTGTTGACTGAGGCCGACCCACCCTGGGCAGGGTGTGGCACTAAGCACCTTACATGCTATCTCATCTGCTAAGAACAACCGGAGAGCTGCTATTTTTATCTATCTCCATTCTACAGATGAGGAAGTTGGCTTGCTGGGAATGGCTCAGACCTGCTCCTGAGAGTCAGCTGTTAGATTTTCAGGAATTATGTGAGCTGGTTGGTAAACACAGCCATTATTAAAAACTAAATTACATAAACATGGGGTTAAACAACTTACGTTAAAAACAAGGGTAATAAATGCAATTCATCACTCCTTAGTTATTTTACTAGGTTTCACTCTCATCCGTGTTCTTAAGGTTATGTACTTCTATTACATCTGTCTGGTGGGAAAACTGCACACACAGCGCTGTGTGGGACAGTGACGCCACATTGGTGGTTTGAAATCAGCCAGGGCGAGAGAATTTACACTGGGAAAACTGGCGAACCCTGCGTGTCCGGAGAGCCAGCGGTACAACCTTTCTCAGGGCACTGCTGACTGAGGCGCAGAGAGGCCAAGACTGCTCAGGGTCTCCCAGCTGGGAAGGAGCAGAGCTGAATTTGAGCCTGGGCAGCGTGTTGCGTGTGCCCATGTTTGTGTACCTCTATGCTGATGCTGCCCAAGGTCCCAGTTGCACACCCACCCACACTCACTGTTCTGAGATAGGGAGACGGTCACACTCTTCCAGCCCAGCCTCTGTCTCCTAGTGCACCTCCTGCCTCCCTGGGAACTCAGGTCTGCGCCAGAGCAGCCGGAACCCATGTGCACATTCAGCCTGGCGGCCAGAGGCCAGTCACTGGCCACCTTGTCTGCCCACTCCCAGTCTTTGTCTGGCCATCTGCCCATCAGCTGTGGGGCTGCCTTGCAGGGGGAGGCATGGGGGGCTGTCTTGCCTGTGACCCAGGCCTGCCCTTGCTTGCTGCCCTCTTTATCCCACCTGGGACCTCCAAGGCTCCTCCCACCACTGGCAGTGACATCCCTGCAGAGTCCCCTGAGGCTGCCCTTCCCTTGTGCTGCAAGAACAAAACCAGGTCAGGTCATTCCTCTGCTCAGCATCCCCCAGTGTCTTCCTTTCTCTCCGCAGAAGCTGGAGCATCACAATGGGCCATGAGGCCTACCCCATCTGGCCTCTCGCCCTCTGGCCCCTGTGCCTTTCCTCAAACATGCTAAGCACACTCCTGCCCCAGGGCCTTTGTACTTGCTATTCTTGCCCCCAAATTTACATGATTTGTTTCCTCACCTCCTCCAGATCTTTGCTGAAATGTCACTTTCTCTGACCCTTCTATTTAAAATTACAGCATCTGTTTTTCACATTTCCTGTCTCCTATTTCTGCCCTTTGTCCTCCCTAGCATTTGTCACTGTCTGGCACACTATAGTTTTTATTTGATTGTCTGTTTCTCCTCAGTAGAATGAAAGCACCAAGAGGAAAGGAATTTTTTTAAATTATATTTTATTGATTATGCCATCACTGTTGTCCTGATTTTTCCTTATTTGTCTCCCCTCCACCCAGCACCCCCCACTCCCTCAGGCAATGCCCCCCACCATGGGTCATGTCCATGGGTCATGCCTATAAGTGACTTTATATCCCCATGGCTATTCTGTAACTACCTGTTTTGTACTTCTTAATCCTCTTACCTCTTCACCCATTCCCCCACACACCCCTCCCATCTGGCAACCATCAAAACGCTCTCTGTATCCATGATTCTGTCTGTGTTCTTCTTGTTTGCTGAGTTTGTTTTTTAGATTTAATTGTTGATAGATTTGTATTTATTGCCATTTTATTGCTCATAGTTTTGATATTCTTCTTTTTATTAAATAAGTCCCTTTTACATTTCATGTAATAATGGTTTGGTGATGATGAACTCCTTTAGTTTTTTCTTGTCTGGGAAGCTCTTTATCTGCCCTTCAATTCTAAATGATAGCTTTGCTGGATAGAGTAATCTTAGCTGTAGGTCTCTGCTTTTCATGACTTTGAATATTTCTTGCCAATCCCTTCTGGCCTGCAAAGTTTTTTTTTGAGAAATCAGCTGACAGTCTTATGGGAACTGTAAGTAACTAACTTCTTTTCTCTTGCTGCTTTTAAGATTCTCTTTTTATCTTTAACCTTTGGCATTTTAATTATGCTGTGTCTTGGAGTGGGCCTCTTTGCATCCATCTTGTTTGGGGCTCCCTGTGCTTCGTGGACTTGCATGTCTATTTCATTGACCAAATTAGGGAAGTTTACTTTCAGTATTTTTTTTAAACTGATTTCCAATTTCTTGTTCTTTCTCTTCTCCTTCTGGCATCCCTTTGATGAGAACGTTGGAATGCTTGAAGTTGTCCCAGAGGCTGCTTACACTATCCTCATGTTTTTGTGTTCTTTTTTCTTCCTCTTGTTCTTTGTGGTTGTTTTTGCTTCCTTATGTTCCAAGTCATTGATTTGATTCTCGGCTTCATCCACTCTACTCTTGTTTCCCTATAAATGTTCTTTATTTCAATTAGTGTGTCCTTCATTTCTGACTGGATCTTTTTATGCTGTTGAGGTCCTCTCTAAGTTCCCTGAGCATCCTTATAACCAGTGCTTTGAACTCTGCATCTGATAGATTGCTTATCTCCATTTTGTTTAGTTCTTTTTCTAGAGTTTTGACCTGTTCTTTCATTTGGGCATTGTTTCTTTGTCTCCTCATTTTGGCAGCCTGTGTTTGCTTCTATGTATTAGGTAGGGCTGCTTTGATTCCATGTCTTCATAGTGTGGTCTAATGCACTAGGTGTCCTGTAAGGTCCAGTGGCACAGTCTCCCCTATCACCCAAGCTGGGTATTCCAGGTGCACCCTTTGTATGGGCTGAGTACACCCTCCTCTTGTAGTTGAGCCTTGGTTGCTGTTGACAGGTCAATGGGAGGAATTTACCCAGGCCAGTTACCTGTAAAGACTGGCTGTGACCACTGACCATCAACCTCCACCCTCCATGGAGGTTCGACTGCAGGAGCAGGGTGGTGGTGCTCCTAGGTCTGTAGCTGTCCACTGGGTGCACAGGCTCTGGGGTTTCCCGGGTGGTGTAGGCTAAGGTCAGCCTCCACCTGTGTTTTACCCAGGGCTGCCCTTCCTGAGCTATAAAGCAACCTGAGATGGCTACTATGTGTGCTGGGCTTGGAGATTCCCAAGCGAAGCCAAGCTGTGAATCTAGGCTGGCTTTTGCTAGCGCTGGGCCTGGGGCTCATTGAGGCCAGCTGTTGCTCATTTGATAGGATTTAGGAAGCTGTGAAGCATGAACCAAGACCAGCCTTTCATATGGAAAAGCTGCTTAGCGGGGCACCTAAGTCAGGTGGGGTGGAGTCTCTGGGGATCTCCGAGGTGGGTCAAACCATGTGAGTCAGGTTGATGGAGTCTCAGATGTGGCACCAGCTTGCTGGTCCCATTTGGATGGATGTGGCTTCTTTAATTCCGTAGTTGTCAGACATCTTTTTAGCTAGATTTCTAACAGTTCTTAGTGATGGTTGTTCTATATTTTAGTTGTAATTTTGATGTGGTTGTGTGAAGAGGCGAGCCATGTCTGCCTATGTTGCCATCTTGACCAGAAGCCAGGAATTTTTGTCTGTTTTGTTGAACAAATGGATGGGTGGATGGAGAGATGGATGAATGAGTGAATGAATGAATGAAGGAAGGAACAAATGAACAAAATGTTTCCAAATGTCAAGAAAGCCTTTGAGGTGCTGGGAGGGAGGGTGGCAGTGTGGTCTCTCAGGTATGAGGCCTGGAGATCCAGGCCCAGTTCTGCCCTGATTTGCTGTGTGACCTTGGGTAGCTTCATTCCCCTCTCTTTCCCAAGTCTAATGAGGAAAGCAGTGAGGCCAAGTATAAGGAACACCGGCTCTGGAGTCAGACAGGCAAAGCTCAGATCCCCACTGGGCCATTTCACTGCTCGGGGGGGCCTTGGGCAGTCACTTCTCCCTGAGCTTGTCTCGCACCTGTGAGGTGGGATGGGCAGGAGGGTGCACGAGGTGCTTTGTGCTGGGCCCCAGCACAGCCCCTGGCACACAGAAACTCTTCAGTGAGTACATCTTTACTGTTTGAAAACAGTAAAGGGCTCCCCTGCAAGTGGACAGATGGCGGGCCTGCATTAAAGAGGATGGCGTCATGGGAGCGTCACCTGACCCCAGCCTGCCTGCCCTGGGCCCAGGCCTGGCAGAGGTTGCGTCCTCGTTATCATGAACATTTATCATTTACATTTGCTTCCTCAGTGGGGTGGCTTCCTTGGTCCCTGGCACAGGCCAGGCTTTGTCTCCTGGGCTCTCTTGGCCTCTAGTTGGGGTGGTGTGGAAAGGTGGGCTCAGCTACAGGGCCCTGTACCACCCCTCACGCTCTCTTCCACCTGTGCAGTGTTCATCTGCAGCTTCATGGTGGCCGCCCCCGTCTTTGGCTACCTGGGTGACCGCTTCAACAGGAAGGTGATCCTCAGCTGCGGCATTTTCTTCTGGTCGGCAGTCACGTTCTCCAGCTCCTTCATCTCCCAGCAGGTGAGGCCTGTCCAGACTTCCTGGCCGGCAGCCCAGTGTCCCATCTGTTCCTCCAGTGGGTGGCCAGTCGGATTGACCAGCCCCTTTGCTTGAACCCCAGATACCACCTTCCTAGGACAGTGGGATGAGGGGGTCTTTGGGGACTTTTATAAGTGGCCCTGCAAATAGAGCCTTCTCCACGCTGGCCTGAACTGAGGGACCTGCACCCTAGGGTGGCCCCCTGACTTTCTAAGCTGCCTCTGATGTGGGGAGGGTGCAAGGAGTGGGGGAACCAGTCGGGCCTGGGAGTCAGGACCCTCTGGTTCTAGTCCTGGCTTTACCGTCATCTTGCTGTGTGACCACAGGGGAGCCACTCCCCCTGTCTGGGCCTCCCACAGTTCACTCTTCACTTGACAACCCGCTAACCACGGGGGTCAAAGTCCTAGGGAGGCAAACATCCCTTCAACATAGGGACGATGTTTCTTATTCTGCTCCCACAGCTCTGGGTTTGATTATCCCAACCCTGTTGCCCACTCAGCCCTGTGATCTGGAGAAATTTACTTAACCTCTCTGAGCCTCAGTTTCTGCATCTTTAAGATGTGGATTATCCTCAGTATAAAGATTTATTGTGAGAAATAACTGAGCTAATGAATATCCAGGCTCTGGAACATGGCAGGTGTTCAGCAAATCATTATTACTATTCTCTCTTCCAAAAAGGGGATATGTTGCTTTGAGAGGTAGTGAGTTTCCCATCACTAGGGATGTTCAAGCAGAGGAAGGACAATCACATGATGATTACTGTAGAGGGAAATAGAGGAAGAAGGGGAAAATACCAGGATCTGTCCTCAAGGAGTTTTCAGCCTGGGGGACAAAAGATGAGACCCTGGCTCTGTCCTTGGGAGCACCCAGGCTGGGGATGGGAAGATGTGACAGGAGATCTCAATGTAGACAGAACAGTCTTTTAAAACCCATGGGTCAGGGAAGGCTTCCTGGAGGAGGTGGCGTTTGACCTGGGTAGGCAGGACAGGGAGATTAGGTGATGAGAGCATGGGCAGAGGGAACAAACTCATGGGTGCGGAAATGGTGGAGTGTGTTGAGAAATCGAGGACAGTGGTTTGGCTGGAAAGGAAGGCAGGGTCCTGGTCACAGAGAGCCTCAAAGGGCAGGTTGCAGGGCCTGGGCTTCCTCCCGAGGGCAGTGCAGGACCCCGGGAAAGTGTGAAGAAGGGAACAGCTGAGTCAGGTTTAGAATGATCAAGAGGAGTTTGGAGGCGAGCACAGAGAGAATCAGAGCACAGAGAGAATCAGCGGGTCTGGGGTTTCAACTTTGCTTCTGAGGAGGGTCAGGCTCAGGGAAGCTCTGAAGCCCGGAGTGTCAGCCCGACACCCACAGTAAAAAATGGGGCCTGGACCAGGAGCCTCTAGGGCCTCTCTAGGCCTTGTCCTGCCCTTGGCCAGACCCCTGGTCTCCTGATCCCTGGTGCTTCTTCTGACCAGTGAGTCCAGGACCGTGATGCCAGTGCTGGGTCCCACTCGGGGTGTGTAGGAGGGAGGGAGGGGTGGGGAGAGATGATAAGCAGAGGCAGAGAGAGAAACAGACAGATCACCCCAATTGATCTATAAATTCATTGCAACCACAATCCGAGTCCCACAGGAGTTTTTGGTGAACTCTGGCAATGTGATTCTGAAGTTAATTTGGCAGCGAAAATGCCTAGGACGGCCAAGAACGTTGTGAAAACTAGGAGTGGAAGGGACTGGCCCCATCAGTTCTTCCAATATGGCCGTCGCAGCTGACGCCGCAGAGGGACAGGCCAGTGAGACACAGGCTGCTTCCCAGGGACCTGAGTGCGGGACGGAAGTTGCATCTCACGTGGTTTTGGAAGAATGGACTACCCATCTGGAGGAAGAACAAAGTTGAGTCTGTATTTCAAACCACATGTCAAAATAAATTCCAAACAGGTCAAAGTAAAGTAAAAAGCAAGCAATAAAAATCTAGAACGATAAAGCAATAAGAAAAAGACAAATAACACAGTAGAAAAATGGGCAAAGGAGAGTGACAGGCAATTCCAGGAGAAGATACCCCCTGGGCCATAAAAGAAGGAAGAGACGGTACTCTCTGGACTAATCAGGGAAATGCAAATTAAAACAATGCGATACCATTTCACACCCATCAGATTGGCAACAATTAAAAAGGCTGGCAATACCAAGTGTTATTAAAGCTGCCAGTAGGAGTGTAAATTGATACTCTTAGAGAGCAAAACGGCGGGAATTTGCAAAATTCTAGCTGTGTACATCCTACGGCCCAGCCTCCTTCTACTTTTTAGTTAGATGCCCAAGACAGAAACTTTAACCGGTGGACACCAGGCTGCATGCAAGGGTATTTGTTGCAGTCTCAAAATAGAAAAAAGGGAAATAGCCGAGAGGAACATGACCGAGGGAAGCCCAGATAAAATGGGGTGTCTTCATCCTATGAGACTCTTGATCACAAAAGAATGAACTAGATCTAATTAAAAGATAAGAATGGGAGGACAAGCAAGTTGTGGGACAAGATGCATGGACTATTCCTTTCTGGTCGGTATGTGGACGTGCAGAAACAAATACACAAGCTCGTGGGTGCTCGGGGGAGGAGGGGCCACAGGGTCCCTTGTCAGAGAGGTCTGATCTGCCTGCTCTGTACCAAGGAGAATGGCTGAGGACCCCCCTCCCAGTCTCTTGCTCTCGCTCCAAAATATAACAAACATAAAATATTAGAGAATAGTTTAATCGTTTTGCAATGGAATAGGCCCTCCTGAACAAGATGGGAAATCCAGAAGCCATTAAGGGAAAATTAACAGAATGGACACCCTCAAATTAAACAACACAAATACAAAGTGGAAAGAAAAATGATGGAAAATATTTGTGATATACGTAATAAAGGATCAATAGCCGTGGTATGTAAAAGGCTATTAGCAATCAAGGAAAGAAAGACAATCCAACAGAAAAATAGGCAAAGGCTGTAGGCAGATGATCCCCAGGAAAAGGAACAGGGGCAAGGGACTAGGGAGAGACTCAGAGATGGAGAGAGTGAATGAGCTATAGAAACAAGAGGCACGGAGATGGCTGAGCAGGGCCAGGGAAGAGCTGGGAAGAGGGAGAGAGGGAAGCAGAGAGCCCAGAGGAGGGCTGGATGTGGGCGATGCTGGCCGGATGGGTGGTCAGGGTGTGGCCAGGGAAAGATGACCAGGCTGGGTTCTCAGGCCCTGGGCAGCTGGGGGGACAGAGGGACGGGTCCACATCAAAGGGGTAGTACCACTGGCAGCTGGCATGGCCTCACCCTTCCCAGCTCAGCGGGGCTTTGCTCTTTGATGTGTGCATGGGGGAGGGGCACCGAGCCACTGGGCTGCCCTGCACACTCCACACTCACACATGAGCTGCCCTGCCTGGGGGTGGGACACAGAGTGGGGGTGACTCGAGGCTCCCAAGGTGGGGCCAGAACTCAGGGAGGAAGTCCCTCAATTGGGGGGCGGTATGAAGACACAGGCTCATGTCTTCCGTGCTCACGAGGACTGAGTCACCTGTCTAGACTGGACCTCCAACTCTCAACTCGGTGAAGTCAAGCCCCATCCCAGCACTCCAGGCCCAGGCAGACCCGCTCTATGGAGGGGAAACTGCAGCCCACAGTGGCCTGGGCGTGCGGTTGTTGCTGAGGCAGAGGTTAGGCTCCATCATCTCCTCTAGATCCTGGACCCTGCCGGGGCATGGAGCAAAGTGGGGACCAAGGATGAGCAGGCAGAGGAGGAGGACAGTCCCCTCAGTATTCTCTGCCCCTCTCCCACAGCACTTCTGGCTGCTGGTCCTGTCCCGGGGGCTGGTGGGCATCGGCGAGGCCAGCTACTCCACCATTGCGCCCACCATCATTGGCGACCTCTTCACCAAGAACACACGCACGCTCATGTTGTCTGTCTTCTACTTCGCCATCCCGCTGGGCAGGTGAGGATCTGGGCAAGGTCTCCTTGAACTTCCGACCACCCCCTTTCCCTGAGGCTTGGCCCTCTGTGACCTGAACACAGCCACATGAACGTGGGTGGTTAGCCTTGGAGAAATGCTGGACCTGCTCCCCTGCTGGCTGGCTGGGTAGTTGGGGCAGGTGGGTGGGTGTCCCACCTCATAGGCAGTGGGCAAGCCCTGCTCGCCACCACCACCTGTCCTCACGACTGTGTCTGTCTTCTCTGCAGTGGCCTGGGCTACATCACTGGCTCCAGTGTGAAGCAGGCCGCCGGAGACTGGCACTGGGCCTTGCGGGTAAGGATGCCCCAGACCACTTTGTGCCCAGGGTCACCCAGAGATTCAGGGACAGAACTTGGGCTGGGATGCAGGCCTCGGCCTCCAGGTTTCCCACTTTGCAGGCCTGCACTTTTCTAGATTAGTCCACATTATGGTGTCGGGGAGCCCAGGTGTGAGCAGACGCCAACAGCCCCCCCGCCACCCTGGCCAGGGGTCCCCGGCTGAGAGGATGAATTCTCCCACCATGTCAGGAAATTCCAGGTCCACGATGGCACTTCCCGCTTCGAGCCCTGGCAATGTGCTGAGGGGAGGCTGAGACAAGACCTCTGCATAGGGGGGCCTCCCAGGTCTGCAGCCACTTCCTGTCCCCGGTGAGGATTCAGGGCAAATATACCAAGGCCTTGGGACAGTGCAATCAGAGGAAACAGAGATCCCCAGCCTCACAGAGGAGAGGAAGCTTAAGACAAAGTGTTTTTTCCTCAAAAGCAGGAAGGAAGCGGCCTCCGTGGAATTTCTTAATGGGGGTGGGAGTGAATGCAGAGGAACACCCCGGCCTATTGGCTCCCAGGCCTGGTGAGGGTGGAAGCAGGTTTCCCTGTCTCATCAGCTGGTGAAGGAACTGACATCTTGGAATCCAGGCTGCCAGGATGTCCCCCAGTCTGGAGAGAGGGCTGGGGCCTAGTGGTTATGTTCCTGACACTGGGCAGGACACAGGGAAGACCCAAAGGGGGCCCTGAGCCTCCTCTCCTGGGGCCCGCATGGGCTTGTTCCAAGTGAAAACCTACCTGATCTGTTTGCTGGATGTTTCACTCCCAGCCAGTGCCCCCCGAGGCGAGGATCTGCCTCAGGAAACATTCCCAGATGCGGGGGCTTGGGCAGGGCTGGTATCTGGCTCCTTGTCCACAGAAACTCTCCTCTCCCCTCTCACTCACCATTCCACATGTCTGTCCAATATCTATCTGTTTTCCTTTCTCTCCATCCACTCACCATCCATACATCCATCCATACATCCTTCCATCCACCTGTCCATCTCTCGGTCCATCTATTCAGCCATCTGTCTTCCCTCTTCCATCCATCTAACCATCCATCCCTCCCTTCTTCCTTCCGTCCCCCCTCCCCTCCTGCCCCTGCTGTGGACAGTGCAGCTGGAGCCCGTAAGCCCTTCTAGCTGACTTCATTCCCAGTGGCTTTGCTCAGCAGTCCAATCAGGAAGGCTGGGCAGATATGAGCCCAGAGGGGGAACCCAGGGCCCAGGGAAGGTGTGACTTGCCTGCACTCCCCACCCAGTGCGGCAGAGACAAAGTCGACTTGGCCCTGGTGTCCTGACTTGGTGCTCTGTGCCCCATCAGGTGTCCCCCATCGTGGGCATGATCACAGGAACACTCATCCTCGTCCTGGTCCCGGCCACTAAGAGAGGCCATGCTGACCAGCTCGGGGGGCAGCTCAAGGCACGGACCTCGTGGCTCCGAGACATGAAGGCCCTGATCCGCAAGTGAGTGCTGCTGGATGGGGCTGTTGGGACGGGTGGGTGCCAAGATGAGAAGGCACCCTTTGCAGGGTGGCCCACCCAGCACCCCCACCCAGACCCCCTGCTGTCTCCGCTGCCAACAGTGCTGAGAGTGACATTTTGGCCACTAGTGTTTATTATTCTGCAGCCATAGCTCTCCCACCCAGAACATGTAAGGGAGGCCATTAGAGGCCTTCTGACCCTGGGGAAGGAGTAGGAGAGGAAAGACTGCCACCCAGGCCAGCTGTAGGCCACTCAGTTTTGCTGCCCCGACCTCTTCCCCAGCCGAAGCTACGTCTTCTCCTCCCTGGCCACGTCGGCTGTGTCCTTCGCCACAGGGGCCCTGGGCATGTGGATCCCGCTCTACCTGTACCGTGCCCAAGTCGTGCAGAAGACAGCAGAGACGTGCAGCAGCCCGCCCTGTGGGGCCAAGGACAGGTGCGCTGGGCCCGGGTGAGGGTGGTAGGCAGCAGGGTGGTGAGGGATGCTGGGCAGAAGTGCCAGCCCTCTGCCCCAGCGTTGTTCTTCCTGTCAGCCCACACCCCACTGTCCTCTGTCCCCACAGCCTCATCTTTGGGGCCATCACCTGCTTTACGGGCTTCCTGGGTGTGGTGACGGGGGCAGGAGCCACGCGCTGGTGCCGTCTTCGGACCCAGCGAGCCGACCCGCTGGTGTGTGCCGTGGGCATGCTGGGCTCTGCCATCTTCATCTGCCTCATCTTTGTGGCTGCCAAGAGCAGCATCGTGGGAGCCTATGTGAGTGCAGTGGGGGGTGCAGGGGTGATGGGGGGCGTGGCCCGGCAGGAGACGCAGTCTGACTTATGGGGCCCTCTGTCTCTACAGGGAGGCTCCTATCTGCCTGCCCTGCTCTGTCCAGGGCCTGTCCAGGGCTCTGGTGCCCTTCGGGGCTGTGGGCCTGGCTTGATAAGCCACAGATTCCTCGTGAGCCTGACTGCCAGGAGATGCAGGCCCCAGGGGGAGGGGTGGGAGGCTTCTCTGCCAGCAGGCAGGGGGCAGGGAGCAACCTGAGGCCGCTGGTGGGTGAATGCCTCCTGACGGCTGTTCTGGTCTCTCCTGGGCAGGTCTGCATCTTTGTCGGGGAGACACTGCTGTTTTCTAACTGGGCCATCACTGCAGACATCCTCATGGTGAGGCAGGCTGAGGTCGCCTCTGCTGACCAGGCCTCTAGACCTCTCGGGGCAGCTGGGGCAGGAGAAGGAAGTGGGGGAAGAGCTGGCAGGACTTGGTGGTGGGGTGGGGAGCAGCCGGCTGGGAAGCTGAACCAGGAGGTGGGGAGGGGATCAGAGCTGTTGGGGTCTGCCTGGGGCAGGGCCTGAAATCAGAGGGCCGAGCAGGCAGTGGGTGTGGAGACTGGGTGGGGGGTTGTCTGTTGGCTCAGGTTTGTGGCCAGGAGGCTGGCAGTGCCAGGCTAGCACCAAGGGGGTGCTGCCTGCCAGTGCTCCTCCCCCAGGGTCTGCGCTGCCATCCGCCCAGCTCAGCCCAGGGCCCAGGCACGTCTGCCCGAGTGCCTGCGGCTGTGGCTGGTGGACAGAGGCCGTCTTCACAGGGCCAACAATGGGCTCCAGAGCAGCCGGCCAGGGACAAAGGGCTGTCTGAGCTCGGCAGGGGTTTGCGTCCCTGGGTGGGGTACAGTGCAGCCTGGGAGGAACTGGGAGGGGGCTGTGGACCTGGTGACTTGCAGCAGTCTGGAGGGTGGTGAGGGTTGGGGGTGGCGTGACACCTGGTCCTATCCTCTGGGCCCTTCCAAATCTGGGTCAGGAGAGGATTGGGAGGAGGGAGTGCAGGGACCAGCAGGGTGGGGGTGGGGTGGGGACAGGGTCTGGGAGCTGCTGGGATGGCCCTGGGGGCAGGAGGCTGAAGGGCTCCCCATGGGCCACCCTTAGGACACTCAAGGTTTGGGGCCACAGTATGGGGCAGTCCAGGAGATTAGAATCCGCCAGGCATTGGGATCCCTGCCTGCTGTGCCCCTCTGGGAAGGCTGCCTTGCCTCACCAGAGCGTCCCTGCCTACCTATCCAATCCACCTGGGATTGTTGCTCTCTTGCCTACTCCAGTACACGGGCTGGAGAAGGCACAGGGCGGGGGCGTGGGGTAGGAGGTGAGGGGAGGGGAAGGTCTGACTCAGCTCTGGGCCTCAACATGGAGCCAGGCAGGGTGGCAGGGGTGGGTCGGGGGTCACTACACATGCCTGGAATGAAGGGGTAGGAATCTGTTTGGATCAAATGCCCTCGGTGCTGGACAGGACCCCCATCCCTGCCTCTGCCCCAGCAGCAGCCCCTGCTGCTGACAGGGTTTGGGTCCCAGGGAAACCGTGTCCCATTTTATTAAGTGTCTCAGCCACGTGACTATTGCTGGAAATGGGGCCACACCATCCCATCGGATCTAGGTCTCCCCACCCCCTGTGATGGGGTGCCCGGGGGGCCGGGCTGCTCTCACAGACTGCCTGCTGGTATTCTAACTGGGTGAGGCAGCTAGAGCCTGGGGGGCAGGGGGCTGCCCAAGGCACCCATTGTGCATGCTGCTGCTGGCCCCACCCAGCTTTGGAGCTACGCCCTGTGGTTAGGGCCTGCTGGGTCTGAGAAGGGTTCCTGGGTCCCAGTGGCCCCTGGTATTTGGTCCCGGGGGTGCCCATGGGTAAAAGCGGAGGCTCTCCAGACAGGGTCCTGCTCCCCACTCCCTTGTAGGCCAGTGTCATGGAGGGGACCAAGATGGATCTTTAACTGTGGGGAGGTGAGGGCCGAAGGCTGAGAGGCCAGGGCTCTGGGCCCAGGGCTGCCTGACTCTGCGTGGAATCTGCATCCCTCTGGGCCTGTTTCCCATGACCACCACCACAGGTGGCACTCCTCCACGTGCCCAGTGCAGAATCTAAGGCAGCCTGGTCTCATGGGGTCTGAAATGTCCTGACCCCGGGCACGAAGCCAGGCGGGTGGGCCTGGCTCCTCTGGCCTCTGACCTGCTGCCTCTTCCACAGTGCGTGGTCATCCCCACGAGACGGGCCACTGCCATGGCCCTGCAGAGCTTCACCTCTCACCTGCTGGGGGACGCTGGCAGCCCCTACCTCATCGGCTTTGTGAGTTCCGGGGGCAGGAGTGGCCGTGGTGGGTGACGGGCTTCAGGTGGTGGGCCTGCCCTGACACCCCACCACGATCCTCACAGATCTCTGACCTGATCCGCCAAAGCACCAAGGACTCCCCGCTCTGGGAGTTCTTGAGTCTGGGCTACGCCCTCATGCTCTGCCCCTTCGTCGTGGTCCTGGGCGGCATGTTCTTCCTAGCCACTGCTCTCTTCTTCCTCAGTGACCGTGCCAAGGCTGAGCAGCAGTGAGTGGGGTAGGGTGGGCCTGTTGCCTCCGCTGCCACAACCCTGCCTGGTGGTGGGAGGGGGTTGCGGGCGGGTCACCCAGCCCCTGGGGTGCTGGCCCAGCTCCCAAGCTTCCCTGTCGCCATGCAGCCTGCAGCTCACAGGCCTCCATCCCTCCCGGAGTGGGCTTGGGGGCTGGAGGAGCCCGCGGTGAACGGGAGTGTTCCTGGTGGTTCTGGACTTGGGTTTCTCTGGAGCGATGGTGTTCAGAGCTGGGACCCCTCTCTTCTGCTCCTCTCATTTTCTGACTTCTTTCTCCTCTCTTCTTTACTCTTCTCTCTTTCCTCTCCCCACCCCTGGGCTCTCCCACCTCCCCCTGGGGCTGACGAGGTCCCTGCCCAGCACGTCCGGTCAACCAGCCCCCGTGATGCGATGTGCCAGAGCAGTGCCCGGGCTCGGCCCCCGCTGATCCGCCGCCTTGACCCCTGCCCGTCTCTCCCCCAGGGCGAACGAGCTGGCAATGCCACCCGCATCCATGAAGGTCTGAGGCGGTGAGTGCATACTGGTGGGGAGCAGCTGAGGGTCGGCCTTTGTGAGAGGGGAAGGCAGAGTTAGGGAGAGGGAGCGCTTAGGCAGCCCTTCCTCCTGAAACGTTGCCCAAGTTGACTGGAGGACTCATGGGCGGGGTGCAGTCTCCCTCTTCCAGTAAACCAGACCCCCCTCCTTCCTCAGAAGAGCTGGGGTCACAGGTCAGGGCCACAACTGGCCAGGACTCCCTGCTGTCCTGGATTCCATCATTCCAAAGTTTCCTAGAGGTACCAGGGCCCGACTCCTACTTTGACCTTCCTCTGGGAGGGACACTTCCCAGCAGTGAGACGGAGATCACCACCCCACAGCCAGCCCCCAGGAGACCCACACACCCCAGAGCCAGAGAAAGGCATTTCTCCAAACAGCAAGGAAAATGAAGGAAAGCAGCTCTAAATGACACTTCCCAAAGCTCCACCTCTGACCTCTGACCCCCCCTTCCTTCTAGGTGCCTCTGGAACTATGAAGAGCGTGCCCTCCCACCTAGTCTGGGAGGTGTCCTTCAGCGTCCCAGCCCTGTGGGGCTATCCAGCTTCCCACGCAACCCATGGCTGGACGCCCATCTCTGGTCTGGGACTGCTGGGTGGCCATGGCTCCAAGAGGAGGCTGTGTCCTCAGCTAACCTGGAGGGCTGTGTGCGCTGGGGTCACCAGGCTGGACAGACCCCCAGCCCTGGGTTAGGGCTGCAGGGCCCCCGGGACCCAAGGAGGAGGCAGCCCCCACTGGGTGTGTGGAGAGAGTCTGGTCTGCCACCAGCTTACATGACCCTGGGCAAGGCCCTGCCCTCTCCAGACCATGGGGCCAGGGAGCTGGACTTCCCCACGCCACTTGCTGGGCACAGCACTCGTGGCAGCTTTGAAGACCCAGCAATTCCTGGACTGCACCCAGGGGTGGCCCACGACTCAAGGTGTCACTTCAGGCTCTGAGGCTTCCTGGTGTGTGGGACCATAGCCTTTCAACTGGGCCTCTGATCTTGCAGACAGTGGATGGACTCAGCCTGGCACTGAGAACCCCCTACCCTGGCCAGTCACTTGTCTGCTACTTTGGGCTGGCTCCAGGGTGGGGACCATCCCAATGGAGAGCTGGCATCACCAGGGGTGAAGGCCCTGGTGGCTGCTACATACCACCTGCACCCCCAGGCCTGAGATCTGGGGGCTGCCTGCCTGGGCTCCTCACAGTCCCTGGAGAACCTGTTCCTATCCTCCCAGACCCTCAACAAAAGCCAGAACCCACTCCTGCCCCACAACGGGCTTTTCCCACAGGCAGAGCCCAGGGGACTCTTCCTGAAACCACAGGCAGCAACCAGGGCTGACAGCCAGAGGAAGCAGCCACCTCTGAGCTTCCTGACCCAAGGAAGAGCCAGTGTAGGCTGAGGCCCAAGAGGCCGACACCCCGGAGCCTCCTCCACCCAAACGTCAGCGCTGTTGCTCACAGCCCATGACCACCCATGGTCCCTCACAGCCACGTGTGGGATGCAGCAGCTGAACTTCATACCAGACCCTGTGCAGCTCATGGCGCCCCCTCTGCTCCACTCCCTCCCTGCACATTTGCTGGAATCAAGGTGGTTCTGGTCTGGGGGCCCCTTGCGGCCAGGAGAAGACCCTAAGAGCCAGCTTAGACGATGCTCTCTGCCCTGTTGTTAGCGGCTGGTGTGGCTTCAGTGGTGTGCAAGCTACTGGAATACCCACCCCCCACTGAGCTCTGGGGCACTGCAGAGGGGGCCTAAAAAGGGGGTGGGATTCCCCGAAGACCAGCCTGGCCTCCACCCTCACCCCAGCCTCAACTGGGGCCCCAGCCATGTTTTCTTGTTGTACAAGAACCAGGTCCAAGTGTTGCCTCCTCTTCCTTCCGGAAGCCAAACTGCTCCTTTATTTTTTAGAGCTGCTGATTGTGAATCTCAGAGTCTTAAGAGAGAAGCCAAATATATTCCTCTTGTAAATGAAGAAATAAACCTATTTAAATCATGCCCTGGTGGGTCCTGCAGGAAAGTAGCCTCGGGGGGGGGGGGGGGGGGGGGGGGGGGGGGGGGGGGGGGGGGGGGGGGGGGGGGCGGGGGCGGTGCACAAGGAGGAGTCATACCTGGCCTCGGCCAGCATGGCGGCTGGCACTACACTGGTGGCATCTGCCTGTGTCACCTGCCTGGACACCAGAGCACTGGACCTGGCCCCGCGGACAGGAGCCAAGGCCCCAACCCCAAATATTCAGACGTGCTCTGGCTTAAGACATAGGGTGGCCACAGTGCAGAGGCAGGGCTAGGCCCAGGGGCCACGCAAAGACTCAGGGTGCGCTTGCTGCAGTGGGACCTGCAGGGCGGCGGGGCCTCCGCCCCAGTGCCAGAAGGCAGTACCTCACACAGTGGCTTTATTAAAATCCTGGTGAAAAAATAGGGGTCTCTAGGGCTGACAGGGAGGAGCCGAGGGGCAGGGCCCGCGCTCAGGGCTTTGCCCCCTTCCGCAGCTGTGTTTTCCGCGCTCAGGGCTTTGCCCCCTTCCGCAGCTGTGCTTTCTTTCTCTTGGCTCCGCTCTGGAGGAGGAGGCTGGGGCTCCTGCTGGCCAAAGACAATCTTGCCTTTTTCCGCGGCAGCGCCAACTGTGGTGATTTGCCTGAGACCCCCTTTTTAGGCAGCTCCTTCTGGTGCTTTTTGCTAGCAGGCTCCGAGGGGGACATGGGAGGGGCTCCATTCACCTTGGACAGCTTCCGATTTTTCTTCTGTAGTTTTGGGGTCTCAGCAGGGGTGCTGGGGCTCAAGACTGGGGGCTCTGGGGCCAGACTCTTGGTGACAGGGCTCTTGGCAACAGGCGTCCCATTCACCTGGGCCTGGGCTGCGACCTTAGCCCTCTTCCTTTTCCTCTTCTTGCCCGTGCTGGGGGGCTGGTCCCCCCCGGTGGCCGCAGGCTGGGCATCCTCCTTTTGCACGGTGCCCTCTGACTTGCGTTTCTTGCGCTTCTTGGTCTCTGGCAAGAATCCCTTCTTCTTCCGTTTCATGCTCATGGGGCTCTGCGTGGCAGCGGAGACTTCCTTGGCACCCTTCTCAGACTTGGGGCGCCTGGGAGGAAGCGAGCAAGGAGTGTCCAGTAAGGGCAGGTGTGCCCTCCACCTCCGTGGCCCCATGGGACCCAGGCCACCTAAAGCTCCAACACTGGAGCACGCACATCATGATGTGTGCAGCATGAGGGTCCCTCCAGCCCCTCCCAAGGTATGGGCCGCTCCCAGAACCTACTGGACCCCGAGGACCCTCATGGCCTGCCAGTAGAGGTCGTAGAGTCGGCTGGACCCGGCTGAATGCTCCCGCTGCTGCACCCTGTGCTGCAGCTTTGACTGCTGGCTCTGCAGCATGCCCTGGACGACTGTCAGGTCCACGGTCATCTTCTGCAAAGGGTGGCAAAGCTATGGCTACAGTGGAGATGGGAAGCAGGGCTTCCTCCCAGCTTTTGGTCGCCGGTCCTCCCACCCTTGCCCAATCACTGCCTCTCCAGTGACCCCACACCCACCTCTGCACCCTCAGTCACTCCTTCTGCCTGTGAATTACCACTTTCACTTGCCTTAGGAAGAAAAAGGAGCCCCAGGGGCCATGTTTGTTCCCTTGCTCCATAGCCAGAAACCCCAATCTCAACGTCCTCACCTCCCACTCAGTCCTGCCCTTGGTGGCGCTGGCCTGCCCACCTCTGAGGGCACCATGCAATGACATCAGGGCGGCCAAAGCCATTGTATCCACCTCCCCCTCCCTGCCACATCTGAATGGGTTACTTAAGGACCCACTGGCTTCCAACATACCCTTCTGTCCTGGCCTTTTACTGCCACTCTGGGCACCACTTCTCAGGCCCACCGACTGTTCTGCAAGGCCCCAGCCCAGGCCCTGTCCCCTCCCCAAGCACCCTTTCAGCAAGCTTGCCCTGCATGTGGGTTGTGACCAGTGTCTACACTAGAACTCTCAGACCTTTCCCTCTGGGCCAGACTGAGGGAACCACTCATCCCCAGCTGCCTCCTGCCCCTCTCCGCAGGCCTGGAGACCTGGCTTCTTCCTGACAGCTGCCCATCGGGAGGGAGTGTTCTTCACCCGGGGCCCGCCCAGCCCCTGCTCAGCCTTTTCTTACCACAGCACAAACAGCAGCGCCCCCTCTCACTCCAGCCCGGCCAGGCTCCGGCGTGACTCTCTCCCCTCCCATGCCAATCACCTGTGCCATGGCTCTCTAACCCCACAAACAAAAACAGCCCAGTTCCTCCCTTGGCATCCAGAGCCCCAAGACCTGGAGCTCCCCGCCCGCCCCTAGGCCTTTGCTGAGACTAGTTCCTCTGCCTGCCAGGTGACCTCCTTTTGGAACCCAAGACTGACCTCATGGTGAACAACCCGTAGAGCAGTGTTGAGCAGCTCCAAGGAGGACCGCTCCTTCAGTTGCTCCGACTTGGTCTGCGCTTCGCCCAGTGCCTGGAAGTTCTGAGGAGGCAGCGGCCATGCTGAGCCACGCCGCAGCACTTCCCAAAGCCCCTTCCCACCAAGAGACCACAGCCCCGCCGGAAGACACGCCTTCCCGGGGCAACCCCAAACCACCCGAAGGTTGGGGTCCTAGTAGTCCTCACTCCCCGGTTCTGAACCATTCCTGATGGGGGTGTGGGAGGGGACCTCCATGGCTGTTACCTCAGTGACCTTTGCCAGGATCTGGCCAATCAGCTGCTCCCACTCGGGGTCCTCGAAGCACAGTCTCAGTTCCCGAACAGGTAGGGCCTTCTGGAGCAGCAGGCAGGCCTGCGCCTGGGGAGGTGGAACGTGGTCACCAGACCTGGCATGCTGGGCCAGGCTTAGGGTGCCACGGGGGACCCCAAGAGCTCTGGTGGCCTGCCGGGCAGCTGCTAAGGTCAAGACAACCCTAGTCTGCATGAGCGGTGGCCTGCTGCTCTGGGTCCATCCTGCCTGGGTTGTTACCATGAAGCTCTGGGGTCTATACTCATCCGCTCCTGTCCTCTCTTCTCAGGCAGGTGAGGGCACCGAGGCCTGGGGCATGGGGGAGCAGGAGCTCTCAGGTGGACAGAGGCAGCAATCTGGACTGAGACAGTTCCTGACACCCTTTTACTACTTAGTACTGTCGTCCTCCAGCCTCCCCAGTCCCCTCATCTCTGTCCCCACCCTGCCCCTGTCAGCTAGGCACCTGAGCAGACAGCAAAGGGGCTTCCCCTGTGCAGGTCAGAGTATGGGCACAAAGGAGTCGAAGGGCTCTGGCCATGTGGGAAGTGGAAGCGTTGGGGGCAAAGCTGTCCCACCGCCATAGCTACACTGTGCCTATGGTGAGGGAGGGGCTGCCCAGGGCAGGGAGGCCGGGGTGGGGTGGGCCTGCTCACCCTTATTCTCGCCGGGGTCGCCCTCCTGGGCCTCACCGACACCCAGCCAGAACAAGCCAAGTGGGAACTCAGGCCCTTACCTGACGGTGAGGCCTTGTCTGGCCTGTCACATGCTGGATCACAACGGGGAGCAGGTTCTTACAGAGCATCTAGGGAGGGATGACAGGACTGTGAGATGGGGCATTGGGCTGTGCAGGGGCCCCAAGGGGGTGGGCCGGCCCCGCACTCACCGGGTGCCGGGAGAAGAGGCTGAGGAACATGGGAACAGTGAGCGGGCTGTTGCGCTTGGTCAGGAAGGAGCTCAGCGCCGATGAGTAGATCGGGGTCACGAGGTTTAAATCTAAGCAGCTGGTCGCCTGGGCCACCTGAGAGAGAGTCGGTGTAATGCCAGGGAGAGGGAAGGCCAAAAGCCGGGTCCTTGGGAATCATGGCCTCAACTCCCCCCGTCAAACAGGTGGATGGTCCTGACCTGCTGCTAGGATTTGCTGCTACCTATCGGCCCTGGACTTCCTAAGCTGAGCCTTCCTGGGCCAGGGTCTGCTCACCTCGGTGCCCTTGGACTTAGTGCTGGTGTTAGCGCCTGCTTTCTCCTTCTTCTGGGTCTGGCAGACGGACTTTTCAGCAGTGTTACCCTTCAAGACCCGGAGCAGGTAGAGAGAGGCGTTGAAGTAGTAGAGGGAGACGCAGGAGTCGGCCTGGCGGCTGGCCTGCTGCACCAGCCGCTCTACCTGGGTGTACAGAGTCTCCAGGCTGCTGCCCACATCACGGCAGTAATGCCGGGAGCGACACAGGTGGTGTCTGCGGGGTAGGGAGGGGCGGAGCTGGTCACAACGTTCTCTTCCCACCTGTGTTCCCACCAAGCAGGGCCAATCCTAAGTGTAGGGACCCCAAGTCCCACTTCACAGGCAGGGAGACACTTAGGGAGGAAAAGGGATCTGACTAACGCTGCAGAGGGAGACCCAGGGCCACCTACGGGTTTGCTCTGAGGACAAGCCAGAGGGGAAACTGCCTCCCTGAGCTGAGGTTGCAACACAGCCGAACACCCCTGGCCTGGTCCACAGTTCCCATCTACACTCGTCTCTTGTGAAACAGTGGCTCCGGTCCTTTGTGAAGCAAGACCAGGATCTGTGTGCCCAGAGTCCTGCATGGCCCTGTAGGGCTGGGAACACGGCGGGGACGAGGCAGGGCACTGAGTAAGCCCAACACTGCCCACACATGGGGCAGGGAGAACTAGCGGAAAAGGTGGGGCCTGAAGCCAGCGTGAGAGAGGAGCTGGTGGACCACCGCCCACCTCCTTTTGCCTGCCTGCTCTACTCTGTGTGTTTGGCATCTCAAGACTCCAAGACGCCTTTGTGTCCCCAAGCCCCTCAGGAAGGCAGGTCTGTATCTGCCCCCTGCACCGTCCCTCTGGCTGGGCTCCCTGCTCTAGAGCAGCCCACACTGACACCCTTTTCTTAAAAGTAAACCAGCTTCCGCCCCCTGCCTATGCTCCTGGTGAGAACCTCTCTGTGGCTCCCAGCACTGCTAGGTTGGGGTCCACAGGGCTCTTACTCCCCAGAGGCAAACCTTTGGGACCTGGTCTGCCCTGCCGGTGGCCTCTGGGCCCAATAAACCCTACGGCTCCCAGCACTCCTGACACCTTCCCAGGAGGCCTCCCTGGTACCTTGAGTTGGTTTGGTGCAACCGCCACCTGTGTGCCTGCTGCCCCTTATCCACTACTCCCCTCCCCCACCACAGCCCCAGGACACGGGATGACCAGGCTGGTTCCCCAACTGCACTGAGGACTGCTGGTCTAGCACAGAGCTGCTGTTAAGTGTGGGAAGATGGACAGGTGAATGAAGGCCTGTGTGTGAGCTGCTGGGTGACACATGCCCCCTGGGGACAGCAGTGAACCTTCAGAGCCAAAGGGGCCCGCTCTGGAAGCTTGGCTCCCACCCTTTCCATTTGGGAAACCTGAAAGGCCTGGCACTCCTCTGAGTGCTGGTTCTGGGACCCGCCACCGCCCCGCCCAACCCCACCCGCGCTCACGTGAAGATGCGGGCTGTCTTGTGCAGGAGATCCTGCTCCTGCTTGGTGCTGCTGGTGCGCATGCTGCGGCGCACGATGTTCAGCAGTGGCTCGAGCAGCTCCAGGACCAGGGGGTTCTCGGGCTGCTTGGTCACCAGCACTTCTATCAGGTCCAGGACCTGTGGCGGGGATGGGTGGGCTCAGTCAGGGGTGGGAGAGTGCACAGGGGAAGGGGAGGGGAAGGGCGCTCGGGCCGGTTCTCAGGTTCACCCTGATCTGGAAGTCCCGCCGGAGCGCCTTCTCCTTCTGTAGTTTGTTCTTCTCGTCCCTCCGCGCCTGGATGCGTAGCTTCTGCTCGGCAAACAGGCCCGCGAGGTTCTGGTCCAGAGCCATCATGGCTTCATCATCCAGCTCATCGTCCTCGCTGTCACCCACTCCACCCTGAGGGACAGGTGCCCAGTGAGCCGCCTGGCCATCTCGTGGGCACATGCAGACACAGACCAGGACAGGAGCCCCTCCTGAGCTTCTGCTCACCAGCGCCTTCCCTGCCTGCAGCACCGCCATCAGCTGCTCCCGGAAGCCAGGGTCTACGTCCCCGTCCCGATCCTCCTCATCACTCTCTTCCTCAGTGCTCTCCTCACTCTCGCAGTTCTTGTTGTTCTCGCCCTCCGAGCTCTTGTCCTGTGGGTGGCCAGGGTGTAGTGCCTCCCCATCGCACACCACGCGTCCGCCCACCCTGCGCTGCCCCGTGTTGGCCAGTACCTCCTCATCCTCCAGCTGCTCCTCGGAATCGTCGGTGACCACCACGTTGTCGTCCTCGTCCTGGCTCTGCTCGGGGTTTAGTACCTGCAGGGCATTCCCAGATGGCTGACCCTTTACCCTCCTCAGACCACTGGGCCCTCCTGACTAACTTCCCTGACCTTGCTCAGTCCAGTCTTGGCCAAAAGGTCAAGGGAGGAAAACGAAGGCCAGGAGGCAAGGTGACATTCCCCACCCCCAGTGCTAGCACCCCTGACAGACAGGACGAGGGCCTGGAACAGGGCTACACAGCAGCAGAGTGTGGGTGAGGCCAGGGACTGATAGGACAGCACTGGTGCAGCCTGGTGCCAGGACAGCCACATCCTGGGACTCGTTTCCCCAAAGGCCCCCAACTTACATCCAGGATTAGCTGCAGAGCACGTGGAGTCAGGTGGGAGCAGATGTGGCTAAACACGCTCCGGGCCACTTGGCGAATCAAATGGCTGGGCTGGGCCAAGAGGGCCAGGAGGACCTCCACCAGCACCTCCACCCACGGCGGTTCCTGGGGGTCTGTAAGCGGGAGGAAGTCTGAGTCTGGGCAGGGCACTGCTGCCCACTGCAGGTCTCTGCTGTGCCCAGGACGTGCCCTGCCCCCTCACCCCAGGGGCCATGACCCACTGGAGGCCTTGGAGCGGGTCCAGCGGGTCTTCTCCCCCAGGCTCTTCTTGATGCAGGTCTGGATGTCACCCAGGAGGTCGCAGCTCTCTGTGGGGGACTGTACATGGGGCAGAAATCAGGAGCCGAGCCTCATCCCCAGCCTCTGCTGAGCTGGGGGAGAGGCTAGTCAAATTGAGTGTTCTCATCAGATGCTGAGAACACTCCAGCCTGCCTTGGCCAGTCAACCTCAAGATCCAGAACAGAGGACCCCAGCCCAACCCCAGGAACAGCCCAGGAGGTGATGACCCTTTACACCCAATGTAGAGTTGTAGGATCGGAGGGCCCTCAGGGAAACGGAGCCCACCTGCCCCATGACATCTAGAGCAGAGAACCCTCCCAGGATGGCTGGCACAGAGTCACAGCAAGCCAGCAGGCCCCAAGCTCACAATTCAGAATTCTAGAAGTTTCCTCCTACACCTGGTTCAATATTATTACATAGAAAAGACTGAAAATCACTACTGTGTTTTTGCCATGTATATTGTACACATTTTTGCCCAAATTTTTGAGGGAAAAGTAAGGATGCACATCATACACGGCTATAATGATTACACAGCATGGGTATAATAATCCTGTGTGTAACATGCACAAAAATGTGGGTGCGCATTATATATAGCAAAATACAGTAATTTTAACTAATTTGACTTAAACTGATTTAAACCAATCTTGCTGGGGACAAGCCCAGACTCCAGCCCCCGACCCTTCTCATCCACCCTCAGGAGGTCTCTAAAAACTGCCCGTGTGATCCGTGGCACTGAAAAGGCAGACCTCTCCTCATAATGCAGTGGGGGTTTGAATGTTGGGGCCAGAGGTGGCAGTGAAGGCCAGAACAGAAGCCCAGAGCTCTGGGCACCTTTGCCTCCAGCTCCCTAGCTGTGGTCCGGCACCTTTTACCCAGGGGTTTGACACACCCTTGGGCTGGGGTGGGCCCAAACGTGTCCCCAGTCACCAGGGCCCTGATGCCCACCGCCAAGGAGCAGAAGGGGCACTGTGGCCAAACCTCGCCCACACAGTCTGTCCATGGCGGGGCCCAGAAGCAAAACCCACAGCCAAGAGGCCAGAGGGAGCGGTGAGAGCCATCTCCTCAGAGCCGGTCAAGATGGAGGAGCGGGCAAATGCTGTGCTCGCCTCTTCCCATGGCCACATCAAAATTACGACGACAGATTGCCCCTCATTCAGAACTGCCTGAAGCCTCGTTGAACAGAGGTCCTATAACTAAGGACACAGAGAAGAAGCCAGACTGGTAGGAGGAGTAGAGATGTGGAAGGGGCTAGTCCCACACTCACATGTGGTGGTTACAAGTCAGGAGGGATATCTCAGCTGCTGGGGTCCCCCCCTGTGAGTGAGAGGTCCCAGCACCACAACGGGCTCCCCAGCCCAGGGTCCCAGTGCTGGGAAGACAAGTCTCCCCAAGCTCTGGCTGCAAAAACCAGCAGCAATAGTGGGTGAGGGAGATGGAGGGCTGCTGCAGTCCCAGGCCCCTTAAAGGGCCCATGAACAGACTTACTGGACTTTCTTGCTCTGAGCTCCAGGGCTGGAGCAGCGGCTCGTAAGGTGCCAGCGATGTAACCGTCTGGCTTCAGGGTGAAGGCTGGAGGGGCAGCTTTCTCCCAGACAGAGATGCTTGCAGAGGATGCTGCTCCCTTGCTGAGCCCTCCCCTCCAGAGCTGGCAGGAAGGGGCCACGAATGGGTCTCCATCAATCTGGGTAACACTGTTCGCCCAGCCCTGGTGATTCCAAGACCCTGCCCTATCCAACTTTTGGTCCCATTCAAGGTGCTTCCAGTGGCTTTTCAATATTAATAGCTTGTCTTGGCTCATACTACGGACCTTTCTAAAATCTCTCAAAGGTTCACAAACCCCAAACAAGTAGCATCTGGCCTTGGTGTACCCTGACCCTCTTGCTAAGCAGCCTCAAGCATGGCACTAGTGGCGGCCAGCCTCAGTTCGCAGCTTAGCCTCTCCCAGGCACCTCCGAGCCCAACACAAGCAGCAACCTCCTGCAGACCACTTTGTAGTTCATACCAAGTGACCCCGGCAGAGCAAAGGCCAGTGCTGAACTTTGCCTACATTGGAGCACCTGCCAAGAGGCTCCAGAACCAACAGTGGCCAGCTTCAGACCACACGAGAGCACCACCCAGCCACCTCCACAAATGGCACCCCCGAAGGGCCGACCCAGCAGGCATCAGAGCCTGGCTAAAGCGGATCCTGCTATGTGAGGTGAGTCCCCACACAGTTCCTCCACTACAGTCGTGACCAATCCTCACAGCTTATCAGCTTGAGGCTCAATCTCTCCCACTGATGTACGAACACCAAACCAGGCTGAACTACAGCAGGAGGGCACACGATGCCCACGTTAGGGACATATCTGGAGCCCCAGCTGAGGTGACCAGGGAGGCTGTACCCCTGAGCCCCACAGGACACCTACTACATAAGGCTACTCTATCAAGACATGGTAACTCTATTTTTTTTTCTTTTTAAGATTTTATTTCTTCATTTTTAGAGAGAGGGAAAGGGAAGGAGAAAGAGAAGAAAAACATAAATGTGTGGTTGCCTCTCACAAGCCCCCTACTGGGAACCTGGCCCACAACGCAGGCATGTACCCCGACTGGGAATTGAACCTGTGACCCTTTGGTTCGTAGGCCGGTGCTCAATCCACTGAGCCACACCAGCCAGGGTGGTAGCTCTATCTAATACACTGAAACAAACACAGGGAGGCTGCCAAAATGAGGAGACAAAGAAACATGTCCCAAACAAAAGAGCATAACAAAACCCAGAAAAAGAACTAAACAAAATGGAGACAAGCAATCTACCAGATGAAGAGTTCAAAACTCTGTTTACTAGGTGCTCAATGAACTCAGTGAGAACTTTAACAAAGAGACAGGAAGTACAAAAAAGGAGACAGAAAACATAAAAAAAAAGTCAGAAATAAAGAGTAGGATAATTGAAATGAAAAACACACTGGAGGGAATCAAGAGGAGACTAAAGGAAGCAGGGAATGGAATCCCAGAAGACAAGGTAGTGGAGAACACCTGGTCAGAAAGGCAAAAAAAAAAAAAAAAGAATCCCCAAGTGAGGATAGTTTAAGGGCCCCCTGGGACAACATCAAGCAAACTAACATTCGCATCATGGGGGTACTGGAAAAAGGAGAGAGAGCAAGGGATTAAAAACCTATTTCAAGAAATACTGACAAGAAACTTCCCTAAACTATTGAAGGAAAGAGACATAAAGTTCCAAACAAGATGGACCCAAAGGTCCACACCAAGACACATCATAATTAAAACGCCAAAGGTGAAAGACAAAGAGAATCTTAAAAGCAGCAAGAGAAAAGCAGTTAGTTACCTACAAGGGAGTTCCCATAAAACTGTCAGCTGATTTCTCACAAAAACTTTGAAGGCCAGACCAGATTAGCACAACTATTCAAAGTGATTTTGCAAAGCAAGGGCCGACAACCAAGATTACTTTACCCAGCTGTGGAGGACGGTGAGGGCTGGTGTCAAAGCTAAGGCCGAGTGCCTGGCAAGGCCGCACTCAACTGCTTGCATCTGCAAGGCGGATCCAAGCTGGCGGCGGCGGCAACAGCCGGAACCGCGGGTGCGGGGGTTAAGGAGGACAGAGTCAGCCGCAAGCTCCAGCTGAATGCGACTGTAACTCTTGCAGAAAAAACATTTATCATTTAGAGAGCCTGGGAACGGAGCAATCTTTGCCTGCAGTTTTCCTCCGAGTCTGCAAAACGTCCTTGAGCTCTACCTGACCAACCCCTATAAAATAAACTCAAGACCATGTTCAGGGTCATTGTCTCTCCATCAGAGAACAAGGCCCCACCTGGACCCTGCTTTTCCTTAAACTGTCTGTGTTGTGTTTTTCTTAATCTCCCGTCACCCCCACTCAGGGACCCCTCCTCCCCGTGCAGGTCGAGGCACCAGCAAGGCTACCATTTAGAATCGAAGGACAGATAAAGAGCTTCCCAGAATACTACTCGGCTGGAAAAAAGAAGACAGTTTTACCCTTTGCAACAGCATGGATGGACCTGGAGAACATCATGCTAAGTGAAATAAGCCAGGCGGTGAGGGACAAATACCATGTGATTTCACTCCTATGTGGAATCTAATGAACTGAACTAACAAGGAAAATGGGGACGCACTCACAGACGGAGAGCACATGACAACCAGTATCGGGTGGGGGTTAGGAGGTGGAGGGACTGAGCACAAAGGAAAAAGGACTCGTGGACATGGACAACAGTGTGGTGACTGCTGTGGGGTGGGGGGCTTAAGGGGACTCAATGGCAATGAGACAGAAATACAATAAAGATTAAGTTAAAAAAAGGAAAAAAGAGCTTCCCAGACGAGAAAAAGCTGAAGGGGATTATCACACCAAACCAGTATTATAAGAAATGTTAGTGGTTTTTTTCCCTTGGAAAAAAAGAAAAAAGAAATGTTAAAGGAACTTCTTTAAAAAAAAAAAAAAAGAATAAAGTGGCAGTAACTACATATTTATCAACAATTACTTTAAATGCAAATTGATCAGATGCTCCAATCAAAAGACCTAGGGTGGCTGAATGGGTAAGAAAACATGACCCTCACATATGCTGCCTACAAGACACCCACTTCAGATTGAAAGACACACGCAGACGGAAAGTAAAGGGACAGGAAAAAAATTCCATGAAAATGGCAATAAAACAAAACAAAATGGAAAAAACTAGAGTAGCAATACTCTTATCAGACAAGAGAGACTTGAAACAAAGGCAGACACAGAGAGATCCAGCAATCCCACTTCCGGGTATTTAGCTGAAGAAACCCAAGGCCCTAATGTGAAAAGACAGGTGTCTCCCTATGTTTACTGCGGCGTTATCGACAGTAGCCGAGGTGTGAGTAACCCAAGTGCTTATCAACAGACGAACGGATACAGAAGAGATGGTCCATATATACATGGAATAGGAACCAGCCATAAAAGAGAGTGAAACCTTGCCATCTGCAGTGACACGAATGAGCCTAGAGGGAATTGTGCTGAGTGAAATAAGCCAGACAGGGCAAGACAAATACCACGTGACTTCACTTTTATGTGGAATCTAAAAAAAGATGATAAAATAAACAAACGAACAAACAAAACAGAAACCCGTAGGTGCAGAGAACATTTGATGGCTGTCAGATGGGAGGGGGTTTGGGGAGGCTGGGGGAAAAGGGGGAAGAGATTAAGAATGAACTGCCAGTTACAAAGTCACGCGGGTGTGAAGCACAGCGCTGGGGGAATCATCAGTAATACTGCGGTAATCGTGCAGGGTGCCAGACGGTACTGGACTCGCTGGGGGGACCACTTTGTGAGCTACAGAAATGTCTCATCACTGTGTTGCACACCTGAGACTAATATATGTTGTGTGTCAACTGGAACTGAAAAATAAAAAATTATTTACAAAAAGACTCAAAAGAGCCTCATGAGAGCCACATGTGATACGGGAAGATCTCTGGAGAAATGAAAGTTCAGAGTTAGGAGGGAGCCACGAGGGCCAAAAGAGTCGCTGGCAGCAAGCTGCACCACGACCAGCCGGCCTAGGAAGCCTGCGGAGCTCAGCTCCCCAGAGCCCCACAAGCCTCCCAGGAGGGAGCCTGTGGTGGCCCAGACCCCAGGTCCATAACCCCTCCTTTCCTGGCTGCTGTACCTTGAAGAGGTGGATGCCCACCAGGAGTAGCAAGTGCTGAAAGGCAGTGACCTTGGCCTTGGCCTCTGAGGAGTGAGCTTCCAGTTCCTTCAGAGTCTGTAGCATCCTGGTGTGAGATGGGCATATTCTCAGGCCACTGCTGCCAGTGCCAGACCTCAGGTGTCCCGCCCACTACCCCATGGAAATCAAAGCCCTCACCGGTCCCAGGCCTGACGCTGCTGCGTGGTGAAGGGTGTCAGGGGGGCCACATGGCGGCTGTGGTTCAACAGCATGTCTGCGAACTGTACCAGGCGGTAGGTCCAGGGCTGCCTGTCCTGGGTCTGCTCCGGCGCCTGCTTAAACTGTGTGCTGAGGGTCTGCAGCAGGCTGGTGGGGGCAGGGTCAAGGTCACGGGCAGGGTTAGTAAACATGGCCACATACCTCCCACCTCACCTCAACCCACTGGAACTTGGTGGGTGGCTCTAGAGTTTCTCTCAGCTTCAACTGGAGGGAGCAAGCATCCTCAAGGCCGCCTTCCCACCCCACCAGCCCACCGTCAGCTCCTCCCAAGCTGCCCATGGCCTACCTGAAGAAGGCACCGCCGACCACTTCCCGGACCCGGCCCTCCAAAGGGAAGGAGAACCGCTGCTCCGTTTCCGGAATCTGGGATGTGGGCTTCTTTGTTTCAAAGAATGAGTGGAAGAAACAAAACCTGGGGAGAGTGGGAGATCATGCCACATTGCCTCAGTTAGTGCCACCCATTTTCACCAGCCCCTCTTCGTGGCGTCACGAAAGGCCTGGAGGAGAAAGAGGGAGCCACTCTGGCGATGAGAGGGAGTGGACATTTCTCAGATCTGGGTCCAGCATCCCTCTCTCAGAACCAAGACAGACTCAAGGCTGTGTGGCCTCACCCAAGTCACACCATCATTTCTGCCAACCCGGGCTGCCCCTGGGGACTACAGTGAGAGCTGAGTGAGCACCCAGCACGGATGGGGCCGCTGTGGAGGCACTCCTGACACAGCCTCTTGCCACCGTGCAGAGACTGCCTGCGGGACACACGGAGGCAGCCTGAGCCTGTGAGGGCCCTGCAGCCTCACACTTCTGGGGTCCCTTCCTTTCATGGGCTCCCAAGGAAATGGCTTGCCTACCCTTAATGGACAACTGGACCCCAACACTTTTGGTTTCAGGGGGACTCAAACTAGGACTCGATAAGAGGCCCAATTCTTTGGCTGTCCCACCTACAGGGAACGGGGTTTAAACATGTTACATACCTGGCCACCTCCTCAATCAAGGCCTCCTCCTTCTCCAGGTGTAAGCTGTCCACGATGCTGACCAAGCGGAGGATGATCCACTTCCGCAGGCGGAACACAGCTCGCTCAGGCCTAGAGAGTAGAAGCCAGGTCACAGGTGCCATTTAGAGAGGGAGGCTTGGCTCCTCCCTTTCCCTTCTATGGACCCCAAAAGTGTGGGAAGGCAGGCCCCGGTCTTTGGACTCAGCAGGCCCCACTCACCTATGGAGTGAAGCATCCTGGGCTTTCTTCTGATTGCTGGTGCTGAAGTCCACCAAGGCGTCCAGGTCAGGCTGGAGAAACATGTCCCGCAGCCAGGCGACATAGCCCTTGAGGGCGGGGCCACTCAGGAATCGCACAACCCGCCAGAAGGTAGGCACAATGGGGAGGCCCTGGTTGGTGACTGATGTGAAGGCCACCAACACAGCCAACTGCCTCTCGGGGTCATCCCGGCAGCCTTCCAGGAAGGTTCCAACGTACTCGTTCATCTCTGGAGCAAACTTGAACTGGCTCGGGAACTGTAAGAGTCAGGCACTGCAGTGACCAACAGCCCTGCCAGCCCCTTCCACAACAGGGTACACCAAGACCCAGCAGGTCCCCCTGCCCTGCACAGCCGGGCCGAGTCGCCCCAGCACCCCAGTGCTTCGGCCTGCCTCTGGCTGACTGCTCCGGCCTCCACAACTCTGGCCCCAGAAGGGACCTTCTTCCCATCTCTGTGGGTCAGGACAGGCTGTTCTCTGGGCTCAAGGCCTGGCAGAGCAGTGGTTCTAACTCCACCTGGCCCACTGAATGGACTTGGGTTCAAATCCCACGTCGCCAGCTCCTAGCTGTCACAGTGGGGCTTACAACCTAACCCCTGGCATGCTCACTAAGTGCTGGGCACCAGGAGATGTGTTTTTGTGTCAAAGTTTGTTTAATCTTTGTAACAACTTTTTGCAGTGGGTCTCTTTTGTCATTTTACAGATTAGTACAGAAGGGTCAACAGAGTCATTTCTGGGGGCTTCAGTGGCACACTTGGGGATATGGGCCCAGTCTGCCTGGCCTCCTAGTCTGTGCTCTTCACCACTGCCCTCTACTTTCTGACCTGTCCCTCCCCCAGAATTCCACCAGGAATGTGGCTCTCCGAAGCCGCTCACGATGGCGAGTGAGCTGGCGACAGGAGCAGGCCCAGCTGCGCTTCCTGTGCGGTGCACACTGCTCTAAGCGGCCCTGGGTGCTAACTGGGTGTCTTCACAAGCCCGAGGAAGCATCACTCCTCTAGTCGCAGACAAGGAGAGGCAGGCCTGGAGCACAGAAGCCACCTGTGCAAGGTCACACACCTAGCGTGCCGGGGAGCCGGGGCTGGGACCTGGTGTTCTGGTCACCCATTCCACGCTCCTAACCATCACCCGACTGTCCCGGTCAAATGCTCAGCTGAGTGTGGGAAGCACGGACAGGGCTCCAAGCCACACTGGGGTGACGGAGGTCTGGAAAGACTGCCGGCTCTAATGCCTCTGCTGAGGGGCCCGAGGGCAGCAGGAGGGCTGACCTGGCCCAAACTGCTCAGAGGGGAAGTGGTAGAGGAACTGAGGTAGCTCGCTGTACCCAGAGGGAAGGGACACCCAGGTCCCAGGCTCCTTCCAACAGCAGCTGTGCTGTGCTTGCCTGTAACAGGCAGGACCAGAGGCAGGAAGAACCCTGTTGCTGGAGCAAAGAGCAACCTTGTTTTCCAGAAGTGGACTGACCCCTAAGGCGGTCCACCCCTTTTCTTGGCAGTGCCATTTCTGGCAGTGCTGGGCTACAGGGGGAGGCACCCACCTTAGCAGTGACCATGTGCTCCCCATAATGTCGGATCAGGTCTCCCCGCATCACCAGCTGCAGCTGTTCCTTGGATAGCAGGGGCAAGGATGCACCCAGCAGGCGGAAACACAGGTAGCTAAGGGGGTGCATGACAGAGCCTGGTCAGAGCTGTCAGCTCCCCTGCGTGGACTTTGGGACTGCCAACCCATCTCTGCCTAACGAACAGGAAAGAGGGGGTCAAGAGTGGACAAGCGCCACAGGCACCTGGCCGGCCAGAAGTGCTTCTTCAGTAGCCCTTGTTCCACAACTTCCTTCCAGAACCGAGGAAACTTGTCTTCTTTAAGCGCCAGGCGGAGAAGGTCTAGAGCCACAGCAGGCAGTCTGCGCTCCTTCTTCACAGAGGTGGCAGCCATCTTTAGCACATTCACCAGTCTGTGGAGGAAGGCAGAGGGGACTCAGGTGGCATCTACTGAACAGACAAGGGTCAGGGTGCCCAGGGAAGCAGGGATAGCCCCAGGCCATACCACATATCTGTGGATGGTCAGATGCAGCCCGCTGGCCCCAGGAAGCCCACCCACCCACATCCCTCACACCTGGGGATATTCTCATCCAAGAATAGGTTGACCGGTCCCATGAGCTGCTTGAGCTTTGTGGGCACTTTCTGCTGGGCTAAGAGGAAGATCTCCAGATGCTCAGGGGAGCCAAGTACTGAATTCAAGTCAGCCTTGAGAACCTTCGGCAGGACATCCTGCAACATGGCGTCTGGGACCTGGGGTGGGGAGATGGGGTGAGGAAGGGTGGCTCCCTCACAGCACCCTTCTCTCTTCCTGTGAAGTGAGCCCAGTGGGCCCTGGTGCCAATCTGAGGCGGGACAGCCACAACCCACCTTGCTAGGCATCAGAATCACCAGAGAGTATTTGTTATAAAGCTCGAATTTCCAAGTCTCAGGAAGCTGTGTTTTAAACAAGCACCCACTGATGCTAACTGGCCTGGGGTCACCATTTTAATTATTCCTCTTTTGGGGTTTTTCAACTAGTTCATTTCTCATATAAGGAGCCCCAAGTAGAGAGCTGAGGTTCAACTTCAGGTCCTTCTGGCTCTGTGGCCAGAGCTACAGAAAGCTGGGGCCCAGGACTTTGCTGTCCCTGCTCTTCCTTAGTAGCAAAAGGTTCTAGGTACCAGTCTACTACCACTTCCTAAGTAGGGCAGCGGGGGTCCCTGAGAGGCCAGCTCTGCCCCAAAACAACAATGGCAAACGTGTTTAATATACTTGCCACTTGCCAGGCGCTGCTCTAGGCTACACTGTCCAACATGGCAGCCACTGGCCACAAGTGGCTACTGAGCACTCGGGATGGGCTTGCCGGAATGCAGCCTCGCTGTGAGAGTAAATCACACACTGGCTTTCGAAAACTTAATGTGACCAAAAAAAACTTACTTCTACAACTTTTTTTTTTTTTTAAGATTTTTATTTATTTTTAGAGAGGAAAAGAGAGGGAGAGAAACATCGATCCAGTGCCTCTCAAATGCGCCCTTACCGGGACTGAGCCCACAACTCGGGCGTGTGCCCTGACCAGGAATCGAACCACCAATCCTTCCCTTTGTGGGATGACGCCCAAAACCACTGAGTCACACAGGTGAAGGCACTACAACTTTGCATCTTGACTGCATGTTACAATAACCCTTTCGATCACTATTTAGATAACCTACTAGGTGTATTAGACTAATTACGTTAGCAAACTATATTTCTTTTCCCCTTTTTAACATAGCCACTAAAACGTGTTCATGACACACTTTTGTATTTCTATGGGACACTGCTGCTCTACAGGGCATTTCCACGTGTTAACTCATGTCTTCTCCATGTTTCCAGAACCACTGGTGCCACCCGGGGTCCCACAACCAGCAGGCCCGTACCTCGCAGAGGATGTCCACCAGGGCCTTATGGGGCTGCTCGTGCAAGTGGTTGTAGTGCTGGGCCAGGACCTGCAGCAGCTTCACGGACTTCATCAGCACGTCCGAGTCCTAGCACCCACAAAGGGGCAGAGGGTATGAGCAGGACATGACACTGTCCCCCGCCACTCCCAAGCCAGTCCACATATCCCTGTTCCCCCAAAGCTCTTACCTTTACCAGCCTGCCTGACTGAAAGAGGGCTAGCACCCCAAACAGGTTTGCAAAAAGAGCAGGTCTCATCATTACCTAGAAAAGGATTCCAGGCACTGGTGAGAAGGCCCAAGTCTTCCCCATCCCGGGGCCTCCGAGCTCCCTGGGGCCACTAGTTCTCACCTTCTTAACTTTCTGCAGGTCATGTTTCTCCTGTATCTGCTGTAGGACACTGCCCAAAGGGATGTCTTCAAAGGACTGCAACAGCTGCCAGGAGTTGTGGCAGGAGGAAGAGTGGGGCTCAGAGGAGTGACCCAACCACACCCCAACAGCCCGCAACCTCCTCCCACGACGCCCTTCAGTTTTTGCCCAGGGCCTTGGGCCTCTGCTCCCACCCCAAAGATGCCCGTGAAGCTGCTCACGCCCCTCCAAGCAGCACTAACAACAGGACCTGCAGCCCCTGTGGGGCTGAATCTTGCCTCCCTGTCCATGCTTACCCAGGTGACATAAGTACTTCCTTTGGCCCCTAGATTCCCAGACACTCTATCCCCACAGCCTGCTCGGAGCTCCCCTCAGGCTGATCCTCGAGGAGTGATCTTTATTGCCTTTCCAGCTGTTGAAGTTCCTCAGAGGTGGCCTACCTCTGCTGAGTGGCCCTTGTGGGGAGAGGGTCCCCAACATTTCAGAGGTAAGGGAACCCACTCCAAAGCTTACTACTCCCAGTAAAATGTACCTTAGAGGCCGGTCAACCCCTGTACCAAGAAGAAAGCTGCTTAACCTCCCACCCCATCTGCCCGGGATTCTCTGACAGGTCTGGCTCACACACTTTCTCCTCCTCCACGTGGGGACGCCTCCTCAGGGGTCACCACTCCCAACTTCTCCCGCCGAAGACCGCTGACTCCTCCCCTGCAGCTGAGACGCTTGCCCTCTTCACGCCCCACCGTTTTGACCGGCATGGCTAGTCCCCTTCAGGAGTCCCCACCTCACCTGGGCCAAGGCCAGACTGTAGCAGGGTCGGGCAGTTTCTCGCCCCATCCCGAGTCCAGTGATGAGGCGCTTCAGGGCGTATTGCATCTCGGATCCCTGTGAAACCAAGGGCCTTCGCGGGTCGACCAGTGACAAGAATCGCACCGCGCCCCCCTACCCCTACCCCTTCCCACCGACCTGCGCTCACCTGGGCATCCAGATTCCGACCACGTGCCTCTCAACCCCCAATTCCTGTGGCTGGCCTCCCCATCTTTACTGAAATCTACGCAGTCCCCGGCCTCAGGCTCCCCCATCATACCTCTGGTCTTGCGCGCAGATACTCCAACAGCTTCTCCGTGGCCTCAAGCCGTGTCTCCTGTTCCGGCTTCGCAATGTCCCAGAAAAAGTCCAAGAACTCGCGACTGTGCTTCAGCAGACCATGACGGTCGGCAGGCCGAGCGCCGCTCTTCGTCGCCTCTTTCGGAGACATAGCCTCCGCGACGTTTTCACTCTCCATCTCCGCCACTCTCCACGAACACGTGGGACTCTGAAAGCTGCCTTTTCCGGGTCAAGGTCGCGGTGCATGCGCGCTGGGTTGGGTCGGCTGGGGAAGGCGGGGCCGGGGCGGGGCCGGGGCGGGGCCGGGGCGGGGCCGTTGGACCCCTTTGCTCTCACTACAGGGGATGAAGAGTTTGAATTTTATTCTGAGTGTGATGGGGTCGTTGAAGGGTTTTATGGAGGAGCAAGTCTTGATTCTGTTTACATTTTTAAGAGATCATTCTGCAGCTCTGTTGGGGAGAAGGATTGTAGGAATGAACAGAACAGATAGAAGCAGAAAGAACAGAGACAATGGTGGATTGAACCAAGGTAATATGAGAACACACAGGTCAGATTCCAGCTACTTTGGAGCTGGTAGGGGATGATGGATGTGGGAGGAGAAAAAACGAGAGATATGCCAAGTTTGGGGCTAAAGTAAGTGGGTAGGTTATGCTACCATTTACTGAGCAGGGGAGGAATTTTTGCTGGGCAGGGGGAGATGGAGGTGGTGGAATCAAGAGGTTTATTAAATCAGAGATACCTTTTACAATGTGGAGGTGCTACTGGTCACCCCTACTTGTTGACTTGAGAAGCTCTCTCTGGAGGCTGTAGTCCAGAGAGACCCCAGCCCTCAGGGAGGTGGGGTGGTCAGGGCTTTTTTGTACCCAGCCCCCTGGGGAATCTCCTACTCACCCTCTCAACCTCTTTTCTGCTCTGTGTGTGTGTTTTAGAAAGTGAGATTAAGAGGTTTACCTTGTACATATAGTGCCCTAGGAAGCAGGAGGTGAGCAGAGCAGGTTGGAGCTGAAAGACATCAGCCCAGCCTCTGCCTTTCTGGGTGGGAGTCTCTTGTGCTGCCCATTGGGGAAGCCCTGATGTCAGGTGCCTCAGAGGCGTATGGGAAATTAACCAAGAAGCAGGAATGGCACATGGCATCTGTGGGACTTGACCTTTATTTTGTTTCCAGCCTCATTGACGGAGATCAGCAGAGGGTGGCCTGAAGGGGAGGCCGGAGACGCCAGCAGTCCCCCAGGCTCTGCCTGCCCTGCCCATGGGGCCCAGATGGCATTCTTCCATCTTTCCTTCCCAGAGCTGGATCCAAACGTAGGGCTGGTCCCAGGCCCTGGCACACTTTTCTTATGATCCTCAGTTTTCTTAGCTGAGAAGAGCCAGTCCAGGTAAATGACCAGGACAGAGTTTGAGGGCCTGAGCCAGCAGTGAGCGTGTGGTCCATGCATACTCTCCGTGCTCTCCATTGTTTGCTGCTGGGCCTGCTCTGTCCCTGTCCCCTTAGAACCCCTGGTAGGGGCAGCAGCCATTGGGTACACTGGAGACGTGGGCATGTTCTGCATGGGCTGCCACCTGGAGCACAATCCCTTGGCCACAAACACTGGGGCTCTCTGTCGGTCCTTGCTGGGCTTGGTGCTGGTGCTGGTGCTGGTGCTGGGCGTGGGTTTGGGGCCTGGCCAGGTGGCTGACGAGGGCATGAGTTGTTACTCTGGCTACTGCGGGAGTCCCTGAAGCCACCAGCCCTAGCACGTCGGCCTCTGTGTCATCCGGGCTGCCACGAAGGATGAGCGGGCAGGCCCATGTACTAATTGCAGACTTGGCTACTAGGTTGCTGAGTAGAACCCCTGTGCTTGGGGACAGGTGTCGAGAGCCGAAGGAGCTGTTGAGTGAGGAGATGAGAAGGAGCACAGAGCCGCTGCTGTCCACGGTGGCCAGGACACTGCTTACAGGGGTCTCTGTAGCTTGTAGGTGTGGTGGGCAGGGGTAAGAGCTGGGCCCTCTGGACTGTAGGGCTGCCTGCAGCAGTGCCAGCAGTTCTGGGCCAGCTGAGGGGCTGGGGGTGGTGAACAAGACGCCCTGGGCCAAAGGCAGCTTCAGTGCTGGCTCCAAGGTGGGCATGGGCTCTGCTGAGCGTCCCTCCAGCCCCAGGTCTTTGGCCAGCAGACCCAGTAGGGTGTTCCAAGCAAAGTCTGGGGTGGGGGCAAGTGCTGCCTCGCGTAGCACAGCTGCCAGTTTTGGGTTGGTGGCTCGGTCCCCAGTGCCCAGGGGGGTCCCATCAGTGTGGCAAAGTAGTGGACAGAGGCCCTTTGTGCCATGGGCTGCCAGTGCCCAGGCCAAGGGTGTGTCCACCAGGAAACCCTCTTGAGCCAGTGTGGTGGGGCCTGCCAGCAGCTGTGGCCAGGGCAGGCGGCCGAAGCGTGTGTGCAGCAAGCGCAGGGCGGGCAGAGCCAAGGGCAGCCCCTGGCCAGGGACCAGGCTCTGGGCTGGGCCTGATGTCAGGGCAGTTGAATTGCCTGAGGAGCTATTGTGGAAGAGGCCCCAAAACATGGCACCTGGGGGAGATAAAGGTGTCACACAAGGTCAGGGCTCTGGCTAGGGTCACTCAGAGCCCCAGATGAAGGGCTACTGACTTGCCCTGGGGTCAGGAATAACTGACTGGACCTGGACACTCACCGGGGGTTAAGATCACAGGGGCCTAGAATCAAGGGTCACAGCCTAGGGTTGGGGTTACTGGCCAAGTCTTAGGTCATGCTTGCTAACCAGCCTTGAGGACAGGGCCACAGACTGCCTGGGTTCCAGGTCATCAATTGGGCCCAGGGGCGGGGTCACTGTCTGGGCTCATGGGTCACTGACCTAGGCCTGTGGCATGAGGATGCACCACTGCCAGACACAAAGCTGCTCCAACTCCGGCGTCCACGACATTGCCCCCGGCAACAAGCAGCTCTTGACCCAGGTGGGAACACATGGCTGCAGCAAGGAAGGGACTGTCATGGGGAGGGGCCTGGGACCAGTGACACGTGTCCTTCCCCTCCCCTGGGATGCTCTCGTCACTGACCTGCAGGGCTGATGATGGCACCATGGTGGTATACGCCGGGGCGGTGGGAGTGCCCACTGGGTAGAGGGGCCACAGAGCCCAGGGTTTCTGTAGCGCTACCCCTGGTGTGGAGTTGCCATGTGGCCAGGGAGAAGCCAATGGCCAGCAGCAGCAAGGCGACAACTAGTTGGGCCCAGACCCCTGGCCGAGCACCAACTTCTTTCCAACTTCTTCAAGAGAAAAGAGTATCCTGAGCCAGGGCCAAGGCAGGGGGGACACCCATGAACCTCAAGAAAACCCAGGAAATATTTCCCAAAAGGTCGATCTTGCTTGTAAGAGCAGTATAAGTTTGTCACGGAGAAGTGCCCCCTGGCAGACAGCTCAGTGTGAAGAGGAACATGAAGACTGGGGAAACTGAAGACAGCTAGAGAGAAAGTCTCTGGGGAGAAGGTTGGAGGGGCAGGGTTGAGCCAGCTGGGAGGGAAGCCTGACAAGGGCTTGGCAGGCTCTAGGAGCAGGGCCCAGCCAGGTGTAGCCAGGCCCCAACCTGCTTGGCAGGTGCCTCCTGCAGCAGGGGGTGGGGGTTGGGAAGCTGTGACAGAGCAGCGGGCAGGGCTGGCTTAGTACAAATGTCCCTTCAGACACACAGACTATGAATTGACTGGTTCAGGCCAGGTCTGGGGCTGCAGCCTAGGTTCCTCCTATTCAACCAGAAAGTTCCTGGAGCTGAGCCAAGCAGAGAGTAGTCTGGCCCTGCAAGGGGCCCCAGAGGGAGGGATTTATCAGCCTCAGTCCTGAGTTGCCAGGTGCCCAGACCCACCCTTGACTCACCTGGCAGAGTCCTGGGGCTTCCAGGGGTTGAGAACCAGTGGCTCTGATATCTCTTCTTCTTCGTCCTCAGACTCTAAGCTCTGATCCCAGAGCAATAGCTGCCGGTAGAGCACGGGCTCTGCTGTGGCTTCCATGGCCCCACAGTGCCTGCCCCAGCCTCCCTTGCCTGCCAGTCTTCCCAGCAGAGTCTCAGGAGGCCCTGCCCAAGCCAGGCAGGTGGGAGGTGGAGGCAGCCTTGGGGAAGGGTGTTGTGGAGTCTGGAACAGGTTTGGGCGGGTCATGGGGCCAGGGAGGCTGTGCCTGTCCCATTAGGGCACAGGGACCTAGGGGCTCTGGTAGCAGGGAGTCTGTCAGAGGATACGGTTCAGGGAGGTAGCAGGAGCCCAATCCTCGGGCGACAGACAGCCTTTGGTCTTGAGATCCAGGATGCTTGCTGGCTCCCTCTTTAGGGGATGCGGACCCAGGTCCCCAGTCTTGCTCAAGACGCTGCTCTAGGGACAGTGGAACTTGAATTGGGTCTACAGTTACATTGTTGCTTGGATCAGGGCTCAGCTTGTGACTAGGTTCTATGTAGAGATGTCTGGTCTCTGGCTGGGGTCAAGGCTCAGCCTGAGGCCTCTCCAGGGGTCTGGGGTTTCTCTACGCCGGGAGCATCTGGAGGTGAAGGCACAGTCATGTGGCTCTTCACCAGCAGGTGGCGCTACAGATACCTTAGGGAGCCACAGCCCGGAAACCGTGTTTCCAAATTCCTTCACTCCTGGACTCACTCACGCTCAGGACCTGTTCTGGGGCAAAATCCCAGAATCCCAAAGAGACTGTTGCAGGACAAGTTATGGGCTCCAGTCTCATTTGCTCTCTAGTCATGTCTCTGCTGACCACTCTGCTATGACCTCCTCTAACCTCCGTCTTCCCTGCCTCAAACCCTGAACCCTCGGACACCGCACTTCAGTCCACCCTCTTGCTCCCTGCTTCACGTGGACAAATCAAGGCCGATGCAAGAAGCCCCCGCACATCCATCCCAACTGCAACGCCCCCTTCCACACTGCTCCCTCCTCCCCACCTCTTGCCACTCCTTGCCTCTGGCTCTGGCCCAACCCCTCCCACCTCTTGCCTCCTGTTTCCCCAGGACCTCTCTCTCTCTTTGACCCCTGCCTGTAGCTTCACACCTTCTCCCCTGGTTCCTTCTCAGCAACGTTTACAAAGGGTCGCGTTCTCTCAGAAATTCCTCTCCTAGGTATGTACCCAACAGACGTGTTCTAGAACGCTCACAGCAGCACTAATCGGAAGAGCCCCAAACTGGAAAGTGCCCACGCACCCATTATCAGCAGTCACCTAGAGGAACACCCCGCAGCGGTGAGGAGGAGGGACCTACAAGTATGTGCAATAATATACATGACTACACACACAGAGAAGAATGAAAAAAGCCAGCACCAAAAAGCATGTGCTTTTTGCTTGCGTTTATATAAAGTACAAGAACAGGTAAAACTAGTTCCTGCCATTAGGAGTTAGACGGTGCCGGGAGCAGGCGAGAGAGGGCTTCTGGGATGCTGGCGGCTTGAGTACGTTATTGGTGAAAGTGCATCCAGCTGTCCATTTATGACACATCCACCTTGATTTACTTCAATAAAAAGCTTGTTTGAAAAGTGCAAGTATTTTCTACATTAAAACATCGACCACAGAAATCATCCTTTAATCCCACTTGGCCCCCCAGCCACGTCCCTTTCTCTCGGCCTGTTCGCAGGCGGGTGGGGTTGGCCCTTTGACCTTGGTGTGCATTGGAGTCACCTGGGGGCTTGTTAAGTCAGGCTGCTGGGCTCCATTCCCAGAGAGTCGGGCTTTGTAGGTGTGGCGCAGGGACCGGCAATTTGCCTTCCTAACTCCCAGGTGATCCTGGAACCGCACTTTTGAGTCGTGGTGATCCACAAGAAAATTGTCTGCACCTGCTGTCTCCATTGCCTGGCTTCCCAGTTTCCCCCATGGCCCATCGCAAGCTGCTTTCCATCCCCAAACCCTCCAGGGAGACCTTTGGTTTCCAGGTTTTCTGATTTTTCACACCCATAAAAAAAGAAACAAACCAACAGAGATAGCATCGGCTGTCACCTTTTCTTTCTGCCAAGGGGGGCACAGGGTGGGGACTCACCTGATTCCTGATGGTAATCTGCTCTTATTTAATAAAATAATTGGATTTCACTTCCTGTTAACACACTGTGGGAAAGTCATAACCTCAGAATGAGGGTCAGTCCTTCTTCCTAAGAAAACATGGTTGGGAACCCAGTACATCTGTGCCACTACCCCCGTCTCCTGCCCCATCCCCAGTCTGGCCTCGGGCTCCTAGCGCTGGCTCCTTTTGTCCAGCAGACACGATCCTTTGGTCCCTGCCCAGCCAATATTCCTCTGCTCTTAGAGCTATGCCCCGACAAGCTCTTTGGGAACAAGGCCCCCACTGACTGAGTCATGGGGCCCTTTCCTTACACGATTTTTCTCACTCTGGCAGCTCTGGGCCTGGCCAGCACTGCTCCGCATTTCAAGAGATGACTGTTAGCTAAGCTTCAGTCAGACGCCAGACAGGCTCTGGGGATGGGTGGTGGTCAGGCCAAGACGGCTCTGGGGCAGATGGAGCCAGTTACTCCAGTGGCAGTCAGAGATGGTACTGGCTTCAGGACACCTGGGTCTCATCTAGTTTCTGCCACTGACTCACTATGTGATTCTAGCAAGTCATTTAACTTCTGGGAGTCTTGACTCCAACTCTGTTTAAAAAAAAGTCTAACAATATCTATCCTCCCAGGATTATTGTGAGGATTCAACAGGGACTCACAATTAACGCATTTAGGTCACTATTTGGGACAGAGTGGACCCTCCAAAATGCATGAACTCCTCGCTCTCTGTTCCCTGAGCCTGAATATCAAGGGGTGAAATGATGTGGGTAATCCTCACCCCCACAAACACACACACACACACACACACACACACACACACGCACACGTGCGCATACACACGCACACCACTCAGGGTGGCTCTGCGCCTGAGTACAAAACTATGGAGTCACTCATGCCTTCATTCATGTCCTCACCTTATCTTTTACTCATTCTCTTATACCCTGTCCTGATGGTTCTCATCGCTCATTCATTCCCCGTCCTAATAAGTTTCCCACCTTATCCTAATGGTCTTGCACATAGAACCACCCGGTAAAATCCTAATACCAGGCAGACCAATTAAATAATTAAATCAGATTCTTTAGCTTGCAGATTCATTGGTATTTCCTTTAAAGCTTCCCAGGTGTTCCTGGCTGGGTAGCTCAGTTGATTAGAGCATCATCCTGATACACCAAGGTTTCAGTTCAATCCCTGGTCAGGGCACATACAAGGCTCAACCAATGTCTAAGAACAAACAGCCAGTAACCAGAGTTGGGGGGGTGGGCAGGAAATAACGTGGGAAAGAAGGGAAAGGGTTGTCAATGAACATGTATAAAGGACCATGGACAAAGCCAAAGCCGGGTAAGATTGAGGGTAGGAAGTGGGAGGTGAGGGGTGAGGGGGTGGAGCAGGGGAAAGTGGTGGTGGGAAAATGGAGACAATTGTATTCGAACATTAACAAAAAAATGATTTAAAAAAAGACTCAGCCAATGAATGCACAAGTGGAACAACAAATCCATGTTTCTCTCTCTTTCTCTCTCCCCCTCCCTTCCTGTCTTTCTAAAACTCAAAAAAAAAAAAAAACCTTCTCAGGTGTTTCCAGTGTGCAGCTAAGGCTGTGAACCACTCACTGCCTTGTCTAGGCCCCGAGTTCAGTGATTTCTACAGCTGGAATCACTGCCAGGGGTTAAAGAAATACCAATGTGCCAGTCCCTCCCTTTCTTCCAGTCTCACACCCAGGCATCAGTATCCCTGGAAGTCAGCCTGGGTCATCATGAGATTTTTTTTTTAAATCCTCATCCTAGAATATGTGTATTGATTTTAGAGAGGGAAGAAGGGAGGGAAACAAAGAGAGGGGAAAAAAACATCGACGTGAGAAACCCCTTATGCGCCCTGACTAGGGATTGAACCTGCATACTTTTGGTGTGCGGGGCAACACTCCAACCAGCTCGGCCACCTGGCCAGGGCATCGTAAGAATTTTTAAAGCTCCCCGGGTGATTCTAATGTGTAGCCAGTTTTGAGAACTGCTGCTTATAAATAATAATACCCTCACAGGTGCATTTCTCAGGCATTCACTGAGTACCTCTTCTGAGGTACGTGTGCTGGGGGAGGGCAGTGCGGAGCTCAGGGACAGCTGAAGGTAGGATGTCCCCCAGGACACAGAGCACATCTTCCAGCAGACCCGCTGCTCCCTCCAACCAGGAGGTCCCCACTTCCAGCAATCTGCTTTCCTCTAGTCCTCTCAAGCTGACTTTCCTGCTCATCACCTCTCTGGCTCAGACCTGCTGTGTGTGTGGACTTTACAATTGGCCCCCTGGGACCTGCTGAGGTTTGACTCTGAATATAGATTTGGATCTACGCAATTCCAGCCTGTGTTGTTCAAGGGTCAGTTGTAGTAATAAGAGGTAAGTCCAACTGCAGCTGCTATTCCAGGTGTTTATTGGGAAAATCAACACAGCCCCTGGCAAATGCTTTATTCTCTATCCCAGTAGGCAGAGAATCCAGAAGTCATTTGTTTTTACCTGATAGGGACAGCAGCACACCTTCAAAATCTTGCTTTAGAGTTAGAGTGGCACAGCGTCCAGTCTTCATGTCAGGGGTCCAAGCTGTGGCATCGGGCACCCAGATGAGGGGGGAGCAGCAGCGCCTCCCCCAGGCCTTTCTGAGGCATGATTCTGAGCATCGGTCCTTGCTGCATGTCCCCTGAGCGGGTACTCAGGCAGCACCCCCTACCCCCTGCCACTTTCTGAGTGCACACAGACCTTTTATAAATTTGTTTTCTGGTTAATTCAGGCGGAAGCATGGCCTTGCTTACAGCTAGTAACACTGACGGGTGCACGTACACCTAGGGGTCTCTGGAGGGCAGCAGACATCACAGGCACTTGGTGCGGGGGAAGCGGGAGGTATGGTGCCAGGCAGAAGCAGCACATTGACACTGGATCAAAGGCCCTAAAAACCTGGAGGACAAGGAGGACATGTGTGCTCTCCTGACCCTGCTGGCTCCCAGGGACAGCGTGTCTCAGGCCCAGGTCCAGTTCAACTCCAGTGAGAGGTCATGGGTCAGTTCTTTTTTTATTATTATATATTTTAGAAATAACTTATTTTTTTAAAGATTTTATTTATGTATGTATAGACAGGGGAAAGGAGGGAGAGAGGGAAAGAGACATCAATGTGTGGTTGTCTCTTGTGCACCCCCTACTGGGAACCTGGCCTGGAACCCAGGCTTGTGCCCTGACTGGGAATTGAACCGGTGACCCTTTGGTTGGCAGGCCGGCACTCAATCCACTGAGCCACACCAGCCAGGGCTCTTTTCTGAATATTTCTGAAGCAGAAAACCTGAATTAGGAAGTACCTTCCGTGTTCTTTTCCTGGCAGCATCTAGCTCTTTATTCATTGCTTTTATCTTTCGTCAACAGTGTTCCAGTGCCTTCGAGCACCAATCCTGTCCTCCTGCCGAGAGCCTGTGGGTTTGTCGGGCTTTCAACTGTCTACTCCCTATTCTCTTCCCTAATAGCATCCAGATTTTCCGTGGGAAGTTATTCCCCTCCCCACTCCTCAAGTTCCAAGATTTGGGGCTGATCAAGGGAAAACAAAAACATGACCACAAGATGGCAGTAGCACCCAGTGAGCTGTCTTTGGGTGGTGCCTGGGCAGGGCTGCATGGAGGGGAAGTCCCCCACTGCAGAGGACCTTCTAGGGGCAGCAGCGCTGGGCACCACCCAGAAGGGGAGGAGAAGGGACTCAGAGAGGGGATTTATGCATGTGTCTAAGTGAAGAGGGGCGTCTCTGGGTCTGAGAACTCTGAAGGGCAGCAGTGGCTTGGGGTCATATAGTCCGAGAATTTGTTTTATCTGTGGGCAGCAGACATTGGGGTGAAGTTTTGCAGGGTATGCAAAGCAGGCAGGCTAAAAATGTGGTTTTTGAGTTTGCCTCTGTGGTCTTTTGAGTTATCAGGTCCCTGCCTGCTATGAAGAAACAAACACCACGGGGGCCAATCTATAGCCCACAGGGGTCCTCTATCGCCCGCTTATACGACAGAGGCTGAAAATACCGAGGGTCTGCCTCCCACCACTCTCTCGCACTGCAGAAGCAGAGGGAGAAAATCCTTCCTTGGGCTACCAGGCTGGCACAGACGCGTGGCCCAGGCTCAGCCAGTTAGACAATTGCCCTCAGGTCTTTTCATTTGAGTGAGAGACTTCTTCACTGTTCGGAGCTGAGAATCATCAATCGGTCTGGCCCTCCAAGAGACATCACCACGCTCCTGGCTTCTTAATCTTTTAGAGCAGGTTTTGTCATCCAGGTTACGTGCTGAGCCACAGAACACAGAAGTGATTGAGTGACGTTCCCCAAATTCTTCCCAAAGCGTCTGTCTTCCTCATCCTTCCTGGAGCCCAGACACTGGAGCCCCGCCGAGGGGATGGAGGGGCTACCCTGAGGGTGGTGCAGTAGGGAGCTAAGAGGAGCCTGTGCTTTGATGGCTTTTCACCGGCTATGAGCCCAGGACTGTATGTCACATGATTTCGTGTCACATGAGGAAAACAAGTCCCTTATTTTGTGAGGTGTGAGGTTGAACAAACAGGACTCGCAGGGCGCCATCCTAATGCAATTTTATTTTTATCCCCAATCTCCACTAAACTTGTTCTGTGGGGCTGGGTATCGCCACCCTTCACACCGAGTCCAGGGCAGGCCCCCGTCTTCCCTGGATACTCTCCACTGGTTAAAAAGTTCCCGGTCACTTCAAGTTATAAGAGTCTTGTTCCAGTAAGGGCACTTTGGAAAACCAGGTAGAGTGGGCAAACTCGTGGAGACAGGGGGTGGAATAGTGGTTGCGGGGTGGGGCGGTGGTGTGGGGGAGGGGACAGGGAGAACTATTCTTTAGTGGGTTTCAGGGTGTAGAGGTTTCAGTTGGGGATGATGAAAATGGTCTTGAGACGGATGGGCAACAAGTGTATCTGGTGTCACTGAATTGTGGTTAAAATGGTAAGCAGTGTTATTTATATTTTACCACAATAAAAAAAGAAGATGTAAAAGTTCATTTAACGTTAGAACTTCTCCCAGCACCTTCTTGGTTTGTTTTGGGTAGACAGCATGCAGCAGGGAAAAGGGTACAGGTGTGCATGACTGTGCACACGTGTGCAAATGTGTGTGTGAGAGAGAGAATGTGTGCGCATCTGATCAACTCCTTGACAGTTTCCCCTTCCCTCACTGCTCATGCATCCCGAGAGTCTCTTCATCACCTACCAGCCTGCTTTTAAGAACGTTGATTCTAGAGAACGGGTAAGGGAGGGCGGGAGAGAAACATCACTGTGTGAGGGAGACATCAATCAGTTGCCTCTTGTATGTGCGGTGACTGGGGACGAGACCCACAACCCAGGCATGTGCCCTGACTGCCACTCCAACCAGCGACCCTTCAGTTTGCGGGACGATGCCAACCAGGTGAACCACGCCAGCCAGGGACTTTGCTGCTTTTTGTTCCTCCAGAGCTGAAATGGGAAAGAGAGAGGACAGGCAAGAAAGGTCTTATTCTGACCCATACTGTGTGAGCTGCCTTACCATCTCCCCAGGCTTGGTGTGTGTTTAAGGCTGAATCCTCATCTGTGGGGCTCTTTTGTAAGTTCTTCCAGAACCCTCTGCCCACACCATTTCCCGGGGCTCTCACTCACAGCTGGGTCCCTTGGCAGGGCTGGTAGCGAACCTCTCCTGGGCTCATAGGCAGCTGAGGCCGCAGCTTCCTGCTGCTAAGGTACCATCTTACCTCCAGGTGGCGCTCTTGGACAGGTTTTTATAGGGCTCTGTGCAGGTCTTTGCTCTCCAATGGCGCACACCCGGATCTTGGAAAGTCATAGTCCTTTATTCCCCTCCACAGATATTAGGGGGACCAGTTTCCAATGCAGTAAACTATTTTCACTTTATTATCAGAACCACTACAGGCCAGCAAGTCTGTCGTGAATTCTATTTAAAAAACCAGATTTATTGAGGTATAATTTCCATAAAGTAAAATTCACCAATTGTAATGCCTACAGACACAATCAAATAAAAAACATTTCTGTCACCCCAAAAGTTTCCTGTGTCCCTTTGCCTCACCTCCTACCTCTGATCCTTTGCAACCACCGGTCTGATTGCTGGCCCTACACGTTTGCCTTGGGCAAAGGATCCTGTTTTGAGGCAATACATATCATAAGTGGAATAATGAAACATGTAACTGTTCGTATCCAGCCACTTTCACGTAGTATAAAACCTTTGAGAAACATGCACGGGTTGCAGTGTTAGTAGTTTTTTCTTTTTACTGCTGAGCAGTGCTCATTGTATCTGTATACCGCAATCGATGTGCTCATCGGTGGAGACTCGGTTGCTTTAAATTTTTTATTATGATGAATACAGCTACTATAAACATTTGTGTACAAGTTTTTGTGTAAACACGGGTTTCCATTCCTAAGAGTGCGATTTCCGGATCATGTGGTAAGTATACGGCCGACTCAATGAAAAGCTACCCAACCACTTTCCAAAGCAGCGGTGCCACTGTGCGCTCCGCTCCTACCAGCAATGGATGGAGGTTTCAGTCGCTCTGTGTTCTGGGTGTCACTTACTATCACTGGTCTTTGAGATCTTAGGTGCTCTAGTGTGTGTGTATGTGTAGGAGTAGCTCATTGTGGTTTTAATCTGCATTTCCCTAATGTCTAATGATGTTGAACATCATTTTATTTGCTTATTTTTTGTTCATATATCTTCTTTGGTGAAGTGTTCGTTCAAATCTTTTGTCCATTAAAAAACAAGTTATTATTATTGAATTTTAAGAATTCTTTGTACATTCTAGATACAAGTCCTTTACCAGATAAGCATGTTATGTAAATATGTTTTCTCTGTCTGTGGCTTGTCTTTTCTTTTTCCCCTTCCTCCCTCCCTCCCTTCCTCCCTCCCTTCCTTCCTTCCTTCCTTCCTTCCTTCCTTCCTTCCTTCCTTCCTTTTGTTGCAAAAAGCTTTACTGATTCCATTTGCATGGGAGAGGGCTCTGGGGTGGTTAAAAGGATTCCTAGTGGTTTCAGGGAGAGGCTCAGGCAAAAGCCAAACACCAGGGGGATGCAAAGGGGCCCCTCAAATGCTTCAGGGTTCCAGAGGCTCCGGTTGTGCCTGAGGATAAGCCTTTTGAAGAGATGCTGGCCCAGCCCAGCCTGGGGGCCTGCCAGCCTATGGAGGTGAATCAGGTGGTCACCTAGCTTCTTGAACAGTTTCACCTCCTCATCCAGGAAGTCACAGAGCTGAGGGTCTGTGCGGGTGGAACTGGAAGCATGCAGATCCAAAAGGGCGCAGTCTGGTTTCTTCTCCAGGACCACAGCGGCTTCCATGTGTCCTGTCACGCCACTCACCAGTAGGCACCTGTCCTTCCTGGAAAAGGGCGGAGCCACAGCATCAGTTTTGCATCTTTCAAAGACGCTGGGCACCCTTGCGCTTCTCCTCGGCCAACTGGCCGCTTCTCAGAAGTGACCCACACCCTGCAGAGCCACTTCGTTCTGGTCAAAATAGAAGCCCAGAGAGAGGTAGGTGTGGGAGGCCACAGAAGCAGGGTGACTGGGTGGCTGACAGAATTCTTCACCTGGGTGGAATAATTCTGACAGATTTGGGAGCTCATAATTGTTCGGCAATGAGGAGTTAAGGTAAACAAACAGTGTTGGCTGGTCTCGGAGCTGAGGTGGTTCTGAAGGTGGTACCTGGAAAAGAGGTTGGAGCGTGGTCATAGACTGGAAGAAGGGGGGCCCCCCAGGTGTGCCCCGTGAAAACACTGCTGAGCAGGAGCGGGATCCAGAGGACTAGGGAGGGCTCTGCCTCCTGTTTGTTTTCTCACGGTAGCTTTTGAAAATCAAACTTGATTTTGGGTAAAATTCTATTTATCCTTTAGCTTTTGTTTAAGAAAGCATTGCCTAACCCCAGGTCATAAAGATTTTGCTTTTTTGTTTTCTTCTAGAAGTATTATATTTTCAGCTTTTATAGTTAGGTCTAAGATTTATTTTGAATTAATTTTGGGCTATGGTGTGAGGTACTGGTCAAGGTTCATTTTATTTTTGCATGCAGGTGTCCAATTATTCCATTCCAGCTCCATTTTTTAGAAAAGACTATCCCTTCCCCACTTTTCAACATTTCTTGAAAACTAATCAACTACATGCATGTGTGAGCTGAGTTTTGGACCCTCCCTTCTGTTCCGTTGACACCGCCGCCTGCCCTGAGCTGGGAGACCCGACCTGGATTGCTGTAGCTTTAGAGGGAGTCTGAAAACTGAATAGTTTGGATCCTCCAGCATATTTTTTTCAAATTTTGGGATACATTTTAGAAGGACCTTATCAGCTTTTAAGAAAGAAGGCCTGCAGGAATTACACTTGGGATAGCGAGGCTCTGCAGACCCGTTCAGGGTGAACTGGCAGCAGCAGTGATTCTTGAGGTGCGTGGACACAGCGTAGCTGCCCGTTCACGTAGGACCTCTTCAGTTTATCTCCGCAAGGCCTTGTCATTTTCCACGTACGAGTCTGTGGAGTATTTTGCTAAATATACTCGTGAATGGTTTTGAGTTTTCTGCTATTGTAAATAGTATTATAAATAGTATTTAAAAAAATTTCAATGTCCCACCGTTTCTTGGTAATATAAAGAAACGCAATTGGCTTTTTCGAAAAAGATTTTATTTATTTACTTTTTAGAGACATAGGAAGGGAGGGAGAAAGAGAGGGAGAGAAACATTGAGGTGAGAGAGAAGCATTGATCGGTTGCCTCCCACATGCACCCCAGCCGGGGACTGAACCTGCCACCCAGGCCTGTGCCCTGACCTGGAATCCAATCGGCGACCTTTTGTTTTGCAGTGGATGCCCAATCAGATGAGCCACACCCGCCAGGGTGCAATTGACTTTTGTGTGTTGACTTTGGTTCTTAAATCCTGAGGACTTGTTAAGTTCGTTTACGTGTAGTAGATTTTAAAAATAGATTGCTTAAGATTTTCTGCATGAACAATCATGTTTTGTGAATAAAGAGTTTCACTTCTTATCCAATCTGTAAGCCTTTTTTATCTCCCCTTATTGTTCTGGCTAAGGCCTCACATTTATGAGATTTATAATAGTTGTTTTAGGCTGGGGTGGTGGGGTGGGGGGTGGTGGTGGGGGTGGTAAATGCAGACAACTGTAATTGAACAACAATAAAATAATTTTTTAAAAATAAATAAAACAGTTGTTTTAGAGTCTTTATCTACTAATTCTATCATCTCTGTCATTTCTGGGTCTATTCATATACACACATACACATTTTCTTTATCCATTAAACTGTTGATGAGCACCTAGGTTGTTTCGGTACCTCGGCCATTGTGAATAAAGCCGCAGTGCTTGCTGTACTATGAGGTCTCTGCATTCTAGCGGGTGGGAATAGGGGCTATTCTCACCTCTGTGTGAGCTCCGGAAACCTTTCGGTCTACTGTTTCATAGTGGTTCTTTCCCTTGCCTTGGGTAGTTTCCTCTCACACATGAATATATCAAGTCTTACTCCAAACCTCCAGGAGACCCCTCTGCAGATACCTGGTGCTCCATACGTCTCTAGGAAACTCCTTCCTCCTCAGGACTTTGCCCTGCCAATTCTAGCTGCCTTGACCTCTGCTGGGCTCTGGTTAGGATCCTACTCCCTGCACTATGGCCCAGAAACTGCCTCCAGGCTTTGAGCGAGGGGGTTAACATTGTTACTTTCTCTCCATCACCATCCTGTGCTACCTGTTGTTCAGTGCCTGAAAGTATCACTCACGTGCTTTCTCCAGGTTTCTAACTGTTTACAGGAGGAGCGGCAGTTCTCAAGGCGGAAGTGGAAGTCCCCCTTATTAGATTTTTGAGGCATGGATCAGAAACCATTCTACTGTGCTCTCTGAGGTACTGAGGAGCCCCACTGCATTCGCAGCTGAACCCCTCGTTCCTGGAACCACCAACAGCTTCTTGAATGGCTGACTGATACATGTCGACCTTTCCAAGTGGTCCTGTTGAAGCCCCTGTCCCTAGACCTGTGGCAAGGGACAAGCACACCCCCACCCCCACCCCTTCCACGTGACTGCGGGCAGGTTGGTGACGGGAACCCTTGTGCAGACCTCTGCAAAGAAACGCTGCCTGCTTTGTTAACCTTTCTCAGCTTCTCCACCTCCTCTGTGAGCTTGACCGAGTGCTCAGCCAAGGGTCAGAAACTGGTTGTCAACCACCCCTTGGCAAGTCCTGCCTTGGTCGTGTCACCCCACTCTGCAACGTGGGGGCCACTGGCACCCATTGTCCTGGGGTCTTCGTCACCAAGACAAGCGCTCATTTCCTGCCACACCGTCTGAACCACCGCAAGCAGGGTTCTGTCGCAATTCCTAACCCATATTAGCTCTGAGAGGAAAAACACCTCCTGGGACACACAGGTAATTTTGACCTCGTTAGGGCAATTGAGTGTGACTGGGGTAGGAGAGTGACAGATTCTGTCGGACAGGGTGGGTATAATAGGGGTTGGGGTGGAGGGCACTTGGAAGGACTCTGGGGTCTGAGAGAAACCGCCAGGCTCTAGGGACACTGGGGGTCGTGGGGGTGATTAGGGTAGGTAGGGGGCTCAGAGGGGCTGGAGGTCACGGAAGGAATGGGGAAAGTAAGAGGGATGGGGGAGCAGGGGAGGCTGGAAGGACTAGGGGATTGGGGGGACACCCAGTTTACTTGGGAAGAGAGATGAAGCCGAATAGCAGCTAGGGGGAGCTGGAGAGGACTGGGCGTGGGTTGGGGGTGACCAGAGAAAAAAGATTTAAATTTACTGTGGTAAAATATACATAATATTTACCATTTAAAACATTTTGATTGCACGGTTTAACTGAGTACATTCATGATGTTGTGCCACCCTCCCTCTGATCCATCTCCAGAACTTTCTTATCCTCCCAAACAGAAGCCCATTAAACAATAGCTCCCCCTTCTCCCAGCCTCTTGTAGTGCCTTTTCTGCTTTGTGTCTCAGACCAAGAAAATTTCAAGCCATAATTTCCATACCTTTCTTGCCGAGGTATGGGAATGGGAGTCAGGGAGGGGCTGGGCATGGGGGGTGGAGGAGACTAGGAAGCCCTGTGTGGAACTGGAGGCACTGGGGGGATGGGTGGGGCGAAGAGGGCCTGGGAACAGACTGGGGGGGATGCCCAAGGACTCACAGGGAGGCCAAGAGAGGCCTCAACCCAGCGGCTGTGTCCAGCCTCTTGTCACCATGCAGGAAAGCATTCAGGAGTGAGAGGAAGAGATTCACAGCAGATTTGGTGAGGTGATGCACCCAGGAAGGAGGGGCGTGCGGGAGAGCTCAGAGAACCAGTCTCCCGGATGGGGTCTTAGTGAAAGTTTTTATCAGCGATGGGCGAGGGAAGAGTGGGGGTGGCTTGTGGTCTCCGATGCGGGGGGGGGGGGGGGGGGTCATCAGCCCAGCTTGTCTCAGTGCCCCCTCTGCAATGGTGGCTCTTCCTTTGGTTTTCTTGGAAATGTCCCTGTGGTCTGGAGGGCAGAGTGGCCTCAAACCATTGATGTAGGTCAGCATGGCTGCCAGCCGTGGCTGACACTGGTTTTTATTTGTCTTGACTACTTTTTACCCCAGGAAAGTGGGAGCGGGGCGGCCACATCACATCCTCAGTGTTCTGACCCCAAAGGTGAGCAGCGAGGGAGCAGGTGTCTGGCCACAAGTCACATCTGCAGTGTCCTAACCCACAAGGGGAGAGGAGGCGGGGAGCCCGGGGGACCCCTGTTCCTTATGCCAACTTTCATGCTTCAGAGGGGCTGAGAGGGGTTTGGAGGAATTGAGTAATGAGGGATGTGGGGGAGGGGAGCACAAGCCTGGTCATCTTGGTAAACCGTAGCCCCTCCTGAAACAGAGCCCTCTGATCCCCTGTATGAGGCCACCTGCTGCAGCTGGCCTGTGTGGTGACAGCGGCTGGGACCCTCCCCTGGCTGACCTGAAGCTGCCTGGCTGCTGGACGGGCTCTGCCCCACCCTATGGTCTTATACTTGCATCCTGCCTGGGGTGGGAAGTGAAGGGGGGCCTGGGGGACCCTGTCTTTCCTCTTACTGGGTCTAGGGGTGGCTGGAGGCGGCCTAAAATCTTGTTTGTGTTTTATTGATATCTGGCCAACTGAGGGTCTCCGTGTAACGGCCCCCCTGGGAAGTGGGGAAATGATCTCCTGGTCGCAGGAGAGCCTAGAAAAGGAGTCTCTAACCAGGCTAGTAGACCGGAGGGACCTGAGCACAATCGGGGTCCCAGAGTAATTGTGCGAAATGGGCAGAAGTTGGCGGGCCTGGGGGCCTGCCGGGTACAAACACCGTGTCTGGGGTCGGGGAGCTAGGTGGAATACAACTGGAAGTCATTTTTGGGTTTGAGCTGCTGGTGAGGTTGGGGAGTGGAAGGAACCTGAGGGGATGGGAGGAGTCGAGATTCCAAATGGGGTGGATGGAGTAAGAGAGATGCAGGGGAGGCTGAGGGGGGTGGGGGTGGGGAGAGAAAGGGTGAATGAGAACAGTGGAAGAGGCTGGGGGGCGGGGAGGTCTTTGGAAGGATGTTGCAGTGATGTAGAGGGACGGGAGAGCCCAAAGACTCTGGGAAGAAAAGGGAGGTAATGGGAAGAAGTGGGGGTGAGGTGTGGGGAGGGATGACCTAGAGGGCTTGGGAAAAGGTGGGAACCACAGAACAACATGGGAGGGGCTGAGAGAGGTGCTCCTTTACCTAGAGGTAAAACTTCCCACTATGATTAATAGATTTCTCAACTTGTAGTTCTACCAGTTTTGGCATTTCCCTGCTTCAGAGATGAGTTATGTGCATGCCCGACTGGAATCCCTACCTCCTCTCTGGTCCCATTAAAATCCACCCTCTAGGTGACATTAAGGCAAATCAGGCCCTCCCCTTGCTTGAGTCCCTCCAAAGCTCTCACACCCTGCACTGTGGCCCTTAAGAACACCCCTCCCCAGGCCACGCCCTTCACCTGGTCCCTCTCTGTCCTCAAGCCCCTGACCAGGTCTGTGCAACCCGCCAGGCTCAGCGTTCTCTCTGCTCCTAAACTCTCCAAACTGGACCCAGGCTCAGGTTTTGCTCCTGAAGCTGCTTCTGCCTGGAATGTTCTTCACCACTCAGGTCTTAGCTACATTCTTACACTTCAGGTCTCAACTCAAAATTTACCTTCTTTGGAGAGGTCTTCACAGACCACCCTAGATAAAGCAGCCCCCACCTCACCAGCGCCTGCGACCCTCAGGCCTGTGCTCACATTTCTCCTGACATGGACCAGCACCTGGCATCACGTGACCGTGTCATTTGCGCGCTCGTGGACTGGTGCCCCAGGATATAAGCTCCTGAGGGCTGGGTACTCTCTTTTTCACTGCTGTATTCCCTGCACCTGGGGTAGTGCCAAGAAGGTGGTAAATGTTCAATAAACGACTTTTAGTTGACTACTGATTGACTCATTCATTCATATCCATGTTCACAGCAGCATTATTCACAACAGCCCAAGGGTGGAAACAACCCAAGTGAATAAACGAAATGTGGTATATCCGTACAATGGAATATTATTTGTTAAAAAAGAAGGAAACCCTGACACATGCTACAACATGGGTGAACTTGAGGACATCGTGCTGAGTGAAATAAGCTGGTCAAAAAACAAGGACAATACGATTCCACTTACATGAGGCACTCAGAGTGGTCACATTCAGAGAAGGAAAACAGAATGGTGGTTGTCGGGGGCTGCAGGGAGGGGGATGGGGAGCCACTGTTTAATGGGGACAGTTTCAGTTTCGCAGGATGGAAAAGCCCTGGAATTGAGGGTGGTGCTGGTTGCGCCACGTGAATGTACTTGAGGCTGTGGAACTGCCCACTTAGAAGTGGAGGAGACGGTGGGTTTTGTTTTGTGTTTTTTACTACAACAGAAAAGGGCACCGTTGTTACGTTCACACTGCTGAATCTTCTTGGTGGATTGTGCATTTTACGAGCATGAAATGTCCATCTCAATCTTGATGCCTTTTGGACGGAACTGAGTTCTGTCCCACACCACTCTTGCCATACCAGCTGTCCTTTTCCTTTGGTGGTGGCCTGCGAAGGGTATTTTTGTCCGTCCCTTACATTTCAATCTCCCTATATTCTGGCAGCTTCTTGGGCGTGTCTCTTGTTAATAGAATGTAGTTGGATTTTGTCCATTTTGAAAGGCTTAGTTTTCTTAATAAGTGAATTTAAGTCATTTAAATGTATTGTGATTGATACATTCGGACTTATTTTGTATTTTCTATTTACCATGCGTTCTTTCTTAATTTTTTTTTATTTTTCTTTTCCGTCAGTTACATAGGCACATAGTTTAAAGCATTAATTTCTTTCAAGGTTTGTTTAGAAAAATATCTGTATGTTGTTCCTTTCCATTACTTCTTCCCCACAGGTGGTTACTTTTTTTATTTCTTTTTTAACTGGTTTAAGAAAAAATACTGCCATGTTTCTTCATAACATGTTTGTGAACTATTTCCTGATTATTAAACTACTATCTTGCCGTTAAACCCCATGCTTCCATGGCTTGCTCTGCCAAGCAGAGGGATACCATTCAGCCACAAAAGGCATGAGAAGCGCTGCAATGCAGTCCGCAGGCCGCATGGGCGCTGGGAACGGCGTGCCGAGTGAAAGAAGCCCGTCACTGCGAACCACAGAGTGTATCACTCCGTACGTGTGTGATGCCCAGAACGGGCGAGTCCAGAGGCAGAGTAGGTTAGTGCTGGAACTGGGCGGGATTACTGATGGGCACGGAATATCTGTTTGCAGCGATGAAAGTGTTCTGGAATCAGGTAGGGGTGATGGCTGTGCACCCTTGTGGGTATACCAGAAATCATTGGCTTGACATCCGTAAAATTAATTCAATGAACTGTTGTCTCAATAAAAAAATACACAGTCTGTGTCTCTATGATCCTCTGAAGAAGACAAGAACCTTGGTGTCTTAGCTCAGAGTCCTTTGGAAGGCAAAGCCTGTGAATAGTCCTGTGTGTTAGAAGGTTGGTCTGGGAAATAATGGCAGGAAGCTGGAGAGAGGGACCAGAGAGCAAGAGATGGAGAGAAAGCCACACTGGGTGTGTTCCTGAGGTCTCTGCTGCGGGCATTTTGAGGTCAGTTCCTGTGGGGGACGTTCTGAAGAGCCTATAGAAGCCTTTTCAAAATTGTCCGCATGCAGGGTTAGCGGGAGAACCATTTGTCCGTCAGCTGCCATCCCGCTGGTGGAGGGCCACCTCTGGAGGCGTCAACTCCAGAGGTCTTGGAGCAGGAAGTGCAAGAGCCCCTCGTCCTGAGCCCCCAGCAACAGCTGACTGCAGCTTTGGCTGGAATCCGAGGTGAGGCTGAGGATGTGCTGAGCACAGCAGCAGCGTCTGATGCGTGGGGCTCCTCACAGCCCTCTGCACTCTGCCTCCCACCTCCCGTGTTCTTGAGATCCAGAATTATAGTACCAGCAACAAAACATAATAAAATTAATGAAGGTTAGTTAGATTTGCCAATATATTTAGCTGATTCATTTGCTCCCTTAGCGCTTACTGCGACCAGGGCTCCTTTGGAGGCTCATCCTTTTCTTTTAAATGATGTCTGAGAATGTATTTAATTTGCCACTACTGCTAAAGGATATAATATTGCTGTGTCCACAGCTCTAGGTTCAAGTTTTATTTTCCTTTATCCCTTTGGAAATATTGTTTTATTGTCTTCTGGCTTCGAGTGTTGCTGATGTCAGATTCTTTTTCTTGTTTTTAAGTAATCTGCCTTTTTTTTTTTTTTTTTCTGGTACTAGGATGTCCCCCCTCTTGATCCCTGATGTTCTGAAATTTTACTAAAAGTGAAACTAGTCTGGGTTTTTTCTTTGTTTATCATTCTTAGCATGTGGTGAAAATGTTTCCCAGTGTGAGGATTTATGTTTTGGGTTCTTTTCTTTCTTTAATTTCTGGAAAACCCTCAGTGATTACCTCTTCAGCAGTTTCTCTCCCTCGCTCTTTCTACCTCTCTGTTCTGGAAGCATCTCTTTCTATTCTCCTTGTGTCTAATTTTTTTTCTTTCATATTTTCTTCCTGCTCTCTTAGTGGTATGTTCTTGGAGATCACCTCCATTCAGTCTTCTAGTTCATTATGTCTGTCTCCAGCTGTACGCAGTCAGGTATTCAGCTTACCTTTTGAGTATTTTTCCTATAATTTACGTTTCCCATATTTCTAATGGAATCTTTGTCATCTATCCTGCTCCGATTTCATGACTTTTTTTGTTGTTTTGTGGTTGCGACCCCTTTGATTTCTTTGAAGACTTTAAAGGCAGCCACTTTAAAGTACTTTCCAAATTGCTCTAAAACTTTACGTGCCGAGGCTTTGGTGTCTGTTTCGTCTCCTCGGTGCTGAGTGGCCTCAGCTTGGTCTGCATGTGGCTGGGCTCTAGCCCACGGTTTTGTCAGAAGTGTCCACTGTGGACTCCGCATTATGTGAGCCATGCATTTCTGGGACAGTCCCTTTGAGCTTGGTGGCTCTGCTTAGGGCCCGAGCACAGGCCTGTGGCTTTGGGTTTTGCCATGACCTTGAAGCGTGGCTGTAGCTGCTCCGGTTTATGTTCATCAACTGGCAGGACAGGTCCTGACACCATCTGGGCTCAGGCCCCAACCTGGCTCATCAGTGACCTCTTGGCCCACACCGTACACACTCACTGGCTCACTTGCTGGCCCCCTCGGACTGCCTTTCTTTTAAGGAGGAATTTCCACTTCTTGTCGACAAATATGCCCGTCTCTTGTTATCGACTGCATTTGTGTGATGATTAATTTTTAAGAATCTCACATCTATGTGTTTGGATCCAGAAGAGACGGTTTTAACCATCTTTCACCAGAGGCAATACGACTTCCCCACACACGATACAGCCCTGCTAACTACGGTCATTGCACAAGCAGACCTGCAGACATGTGCACACCCAGGACCGTGTGCAGTTCCTTAGCCTGAATCACAGCTGCTGGCATCAGGCCTGTTTGGGCCTGTTGGTGACCAGGGGCTGGCTCAGCCTAAGGCAGCAGGATGAAGATGAAGAAACCTGTAGCTTTTGAGAGTCAAGTCTGAAGCATGTATGCATATTTATTAATTATACATATACGTGTGTGTATGTTTATCGCTCATTGTCTGCCAAGGGCCTTTAACACACAACAGTTTTAGGATGCAGATACTATTACTACTATCCCCATTTCACAGATAAGACAACTGAGATATGAAGGCAGCGAGCCATGACCGAGATTCAGAGTCCTGTGCCGTGTGTGTGTGTGCTTGTGTGCTAGCTTGCACATGGAAGTGGGGGCATGATGTTAGACTCTGGCTGTGGTGTGATTTTCCACAGCTCGTCATGGAATGAGGAAGGGGACAAAGGAACGGCAGACTCAGGGACTGGGCCCGGTGACACAGCCTCCTGCCCTAGACTAGCTCTGCCCACTGCCTCCCTGCCTGCTCATCCCTCTGCCCCGGTGGCTGTGGGGCTGGCCTAGGTCTGGCTCAGAGCGGCCCGCAGGCGCCAGGAAAGCCTGGCTGCAGCTGGGACAACGCAATCTGTCCTCCCTCAACCTCTCCCATCCCTGCCCCACCATCAAGAAAAATCTTTTCACTGCAGACTGTAGGGACCAGGGCTGGGGAGGTGGGAGGGACGCCACACAGAAGAAAGGCTAACATAGCACTCTATCGTTATTCTTCCTGTACAAGGAGACACAGAGAAACGGAAAGAAACGGGGATTCAACGACCAAGGGGACCAAAAAGTGCAGAGAATACAGAGCGTTAAGCCAGAAAGGTGCAAAGACAGAAACAGGAGCAGGGACTGAGAGACAGAGAGAGATGGACGTGCAGGGGGACTGAGGTGGAAGGGCAGGGGCGAGTCAAAGCTGACATGGAGGGGCAAGTGCAAGGAGCTGAGCCTCTGGGGTCCTGGGGTCTTGGAGTCCTTGGGGAGTCTGGAACAGAAGGGCCTGCAGCCAGAGGTTTCCTGCCTGCCGGAGTGGCCGTGTATCTGAGGGAGGGGCTGGGGCTGGAGTAAGTGTGTGTGTCAGCCTCCTCCCTGGGCTGCTGGCCTGGTGTCCCTGGAGCTGGGGACAGGTGCCTTGCCTCTCCGTGCCCTCCTCTGAATGGGGCCAGCTGCCCTCCCACCCCCACCCGTGTCAGGTTCCAGGCTGTTCCCTGGGGGAACTTTGATCTGGAAAGAATGAGAGTGACCGATCTGGCTGCTTCCCAGGGCTGAGCCATGTCACTGAGACCTGGCCTGGACTGCTCCTCAGCCTTCCCGCCCACTGAGACACCACGGGGCCACTCAGGGGCTCAGGAGACAGAGAAGGGGTCTTTTCTGCCTTGTTCTCTCCACCGCCATTCCCTGCTCGATCACTAGTTCATGCACTCATTCATTCAGCACCCTCCCCCTCTCATTCAGTCATTCAACAGGCACTGGCTGATGGAGGTGGGACTTGGGCCACAGGGCAGAGGGCTGAAGGAGATGGGGTCCTGCCCTTCCTGGAGTCCCTGTCCTGAGGGCCACAGGGGGTCTCACAGACACATCCAAACAGAGGTCACCACTCAAGAGCACACCAGTCCCATGGTGGAGGAGGAAGACCAGAGAGACCAGGGAAGGACAGGAGGGATGTTTTCCAAAGGTCACCGTGGGACAGGGAGTTAAGGTGAGGCGCGGTGATGGCTTCATCAGGGACGGCTTCCCAGAGGAAGCGGCATTAAAGATGGGCTCCAAAGAGCTGAAGAATGAGCAGGAGTTTTTCAGGCAGGATGGCAGGTAGATGGGACGCTTCAGGCAGAGGGGCCAGCTCAGGCATAACTGCAGAAGTGTGAGTTTTATGCGTTCTGTGCGTTTTTCTGGAAGGACCTTGAATGGCACTCTCGGGCATTCCCCTGTTGGTGGAGGGAATCCATGGGTCAGAGGGACTCTGGTTAGAGAAAGGTGACTCTAGGGGCTTGCAGGGGAGGTAGAAGCCTGATGCTAGTCTTTGCCTTCCCAAGGAGGGGCTGGTGCCCCCTGAGACCTCCGGGACAAGCCTCCCATCCCCATGAGTCTCCAAAATGCTTCCGAGGAAGTACAGCTTGTCTGTAGACTGCAAAAGGCCCTGGCGGGCCCCCCAGGATCAGGCCCCAGCCCAGCCCCCTGACTCAGCTTGGCCTCCCCACCCCCACTGATTGCTCTGAGCAACAGGCCTTTTGCTTTGCTGGACTGAAAGCGGACACTGCCCAGGCTTCGGGGCCCCTGGGGGAGGCCGGGTGAGCCCTAGCCCTGGAGCTCTGGCTCCTCTAGTCCTAGAAGCCACTGAGCCAGTTCCTATAAATAGCCCAGGAAGGGGGAGGGGAGGCAGGCCAGGCAGGGCCAGAGGGGCTAGGCCTTTGGGTGGGCAGTTGTGGAAGGGGGCAGGGGAAAGGGAGAAGGGGCCCTGAGTTTGAGCCCCATTCTGCCCTTGGGTGACTGCTTGCCCCTCTGGGTCTCAGAGTCCTCTGTGCTGGGGCAGCCAGGCTGCGCAGGGCAAGGAAAGCACACGAAGGGACTGTTGTTGTAAGAGGAGGGGCCTATCTTCCTTCCTCCTGTCTCTGGGTGCATTTCCAGAGGCCCAAGGTCAGGATATTACTGGTAAAGGCCCCAGGCTGGGCCTGTCCTACCCCAGAGGCCACTTCCCCAGTCCCCTGTGGCTTTGATGGGGTGCATGCCTTTCCCCCACTCAGTCTCCCCTCTGGGCTCTGATGTTCCCAGTATGGGAGTGGGGGCCTGGGGTGAATCAGCAGAGACCTCTCCAGGGTATGGGCCAGGACTTAGGGGCTGAGGCCTGAGGCAGAGGATCCTGGAAATGGAAAATGTGAGCCCAACAGCCTTATCTGGGCTGGAAGCAGCTGTCTCCACTCCACACCCTCTGCAGCTCCCGCCTCTGTGGGGAGAACCAGAGGCTCTTTCACACAGGGATGCATGCTGTTTGCTCTCTGGGTAGCCTGGGCTTTAGTAGAGGCCTGTGGGAAATTCCTCGTCCACTAGGACTGTGGTAGCCAGTTAGATAGGCATGGGTAGAGCAGGAATGATGGGTCAGGTGCAGGGGGTTCCTAGGGCAGAAAGTTCCGGGTGGCTAGCAATAAGCAAAACTACAAGCCCTTGCACACCACTTTCTTAAGCATTAACCCTGGAAGATGACATCTTGGCTTTAGCTGTGTTTCAGCTCCAGGCCCAGAAAAGCAGCAAAATCAGATGAAGTGACCTGGTGGCTGGCGTCAGGACCAGCTACATTGACTAATGACCCCCTGGCTCAGAGCAGTAAGTGGAGACCACAGGGGGCATACCTGGAAAGCTGAAGATATTCTATTGAGGTCCTCCCCTGAGACCTCAGATAAAAGCCCTCAGGGTGGAGGACCCAGCTTGGCTGTCTCTGTGGAGCATGAGTATGCCGAGCCTTTCCCCAGCCCCTTCTTTCCCCAGGGTGCGAGGTTTATCTTCTCTCTTCTCTCTCCTTAGCTCCAAGGGCCCTTCTTTTGCTTAACTTGTTTTCTGAGCCCATTTTTTCTATGGCTCACTTCTTCTACCTCTGTGACTTTCTAAACAAGCTTTCTTTTCTAAACAAGCTTTCTTTTGTAGTTTGAGTCTTGCCTCTGAATTCTTTCTTTTAAAAATGATTTTATTTATTTATAGAGAGAGGGGAAGGGAGGGAGAAAGAGAGGGAGAGAAACACCTATCGGGTTCTTCTCCTATGCCCCTAAACCAGGACCTGGCCTGCAGCCCAGGCACGTGTCCTGGCTGGGTATCGAACCAGTGACCTTTCGGTTCACAGGCCAATGCTCAACCCACTGAGCCACATCAGCCGGGACTGAATTCTTTCTTAGTCAGAACTTAAGTGCCGAGGTTGCTGAGCTGAGGTCTGACACCTGGTGCTGCTTTTCCACCGCTAACAGGACCAACAGGGCCCGATGTTGGTCCAGGAGGGTGGGAAGTTTTGCTTTCTATTACCACCTTCCCAGATCAGGGCCACCCTTAGAATTTTATATGCAAGAGTCTTGGCAGGGTATCCAGAACCTGTACTATGTAGAAACAGACTTTCAGGTCTGGTTAAAGAGTCAGCAAGAAATGTGACACTTGTGGTCAAACTCACACACACACTCACACTCACACAGTGATACCCACACGGACATTTGACATGTGTAAGCATGTTTAGACACATGACATACATGTATAGGCATGTGTGTAGTATCAACAGCACAGGGCACATCTTGATATCTATGCTGACATGTGTATGCAGGCATGCATACACATGTGTGTCTATAAACACATTCATCACTACTAGCAAATGCACAAATATCCCTTCTGGAAACATGAGTACTTGCAAATGTGCACATATCCCACATGCCACATATGTGTGCTGGTCTCAGAACTGTGACTCCCACATTTTTCCTCTACAAAGATACCCCACACATGTATGTACAAGCATGGTTCATGCTCAGATAAACGCTCAGATACACGGGAAAAGGTGAACATTACGAGTTTACATGTGTGTCTGGCACAGTGGCTCTGGGTGGAGGGACGGACTTTAAAGGAGGGTTTGGTAGGGGGGAGCTGGAGTGACCCAGGGGCAGATGTCTCTTCCCCACTGCCCAGGGTCAGCCCCAGGGGCTCTGTTCCCAGTGGCGGGGCAGAGGGCAGAGCCCATGAGACCCTCTCCCAGGTCCTGTCTGGAGGTAAGGCCTGGCGGCTCCAAGACTCACCCGCCCTGTGGTGTCTGCTCCTGCACCACCTCCACTGCAGCTCCTGACTCCCTCCTGAGTACTCTTCTTGGCTCCTGAACCCAACAACCTGGCAGGAAAAGATAAATACAAGCCCTGCGTCCCCACCCCTATGGATCTCATAACAAGGCAACGGTTTCCAGGACAGAGGCTGGATTTCAGGATTTGGGAGGAGACGGGGAGGGGGGAATGGTATGTTTGCCAGGGCGTCCAGTCTTGAAGTGTGCTCTGTGGAGCCCTCGTTAGCTTGCTCCACTTGGGCGCCTGCAGCCGGGACAATGAAGAGTGGGGTATGGCTGCTTCCATTACCTTCCCAGTTCTGAAGCCTCTTAGCTGCCCCAGCAAGCTGCGGGCTGCACTGGGGCTGTGGTAGGGCCAGTTAGGGCTTGACAGAAAATGGGTCTGACCTGGCTATAGTAGTCCAACCTAAGCCCTTCCTGGCAGAGAGGCTTGGAGGGGTGAGTTGACCAGTGAGGTTGGCAGCTCTCTTTGACCTAGTGCAAAGGCTCATGAGACCTTGGAGACAGGTTCTGCGTAGCACCTGTGAACCACCCCCATGGCTCTCCATGCCCTCTAATGCACCCTCTCTGTGACCTGTCTTGGTGGGTGGTACCTCCACAGCCCCCAGACACCCAAGGCAGCATTTTGAAGCCATCTTTGCCTTCCTCTCCACTGTCCACCCATCTGGTAGTCCTGTGGGTCTCACTGGCTTTCCAGTGGTCCCCTCCTCGCAGGCTTTCAATCACCCAATGTTTGTCGATCATTTTCTAAAGCTACTTGCACTCCAGGTGTGGGGATAGGTGAACAGCTGAGGCAGGCTGGCCCTGTTCTCCAAGGGTGGGGTCTGACACCAACATGCCAGCATATGCAAGTGCTGCACCATGCTCGTGGACCCGGTGCAGAGGGTGGAGGCGGTGCCAGGCGGGTGGGCAGAGGCCTGCAGAGGACCGAGACATCCCACTTCTCATGTCCTGCACGGGGCTGTGTGCATTCTCAGGACCTGAGGAGTCTGGGGACTGGGTGGGTCCTTCAGGACAGCAGGCTGAGGTAGAGTGAATGAGAGGTGAGGAAGTGGGGGTCATCAGCATGGTGACCCCCCCTTCCCGGGAAGGGTGTGCAGGTGAAAGGGGGACAGGCCCAGGTCAGAGCCCTGGGGACCACCACAGTTAAAGGATGAGCAGCCCTGGCCAGTGTGGCTCAGTCGGTTGGGCATCGTCCCGCAAACTGAAAGGTTGAAATTTCAATTCCCAGTCAAGGCACGTGCCTGGGTTGTGGGTTTGTTCCCAATCATGACGTGTACAGAAGGCGACCAATCGATGTTTCTCTCACACCTCAATTTTTCTTTCTCTTTCTCCCTCCCTTTCCCTCTCTCTAGAAAAGGGATGGGCGAAAGAACAGTCACTCTGGATGGTCCCTAGGGAGGGAGGTGAGAGTCCGGAGAGAGGAAGAGGAGGGACTGGCCCTTAGGGGCTACTGCCACAGGAACATGGGGTAGGGGGCCTGGAGACCTCTGAGGAGCAATCCCACGGGAGTGGAGCCTCCAACCAAGCTGAGAGCAGGGAGGGACTGCCAGACTTGGCTGAAATTGACTGTTGCCCCGGGGTGGTGTGCTGGGACCAGCACCCAGAAAGAAGTGTCTCAAATCTGGGGCCAGGGCTCTGGTTCCAGTTCTGTCTTTGTATGCCTTGCTGTGTGGCCTAGGGTCAGTCCCTGTCTCTCTAGAGCCTCAGTTTCCCTATCTCAGGTCCATGACTTCAGCTAACTTGACTTCATGGTTTTGTCCTGGCAAGGATTTGATCTCACGAGGGGAATGGCAGGGGAGTTCTGAAAGGCTTGTCACACATCCTGCTTCTAGCCTAGAACCAGAGCAGATTAGGGACCAGCGGGCAGCTGAGGGGTCAGCACCAGGTGAGGGGGAGCTGGGAGGGAGCTGGGAGGGCAGGCGCCAGAGCCCCCAGGACTTGGTGGGAGGCAGCCTTGCAAGCTTGCTGACATCAGGGCTGGTGAATGCGGAGGGAGTTCATCCAGGCTCATCAGCCTCACCTCCCTCACGGCCTGGTACTGGGCAGGACCTGAGCTGGAGGGTGGAGGGAGGGGCTGGAGCTGAGCAGCGGCCCTTCTCCACCTGGCATGGAGCCAGGTCCCAGGTGGCACTGGTCTTCACACCCCACCCCCACTGCCTGCCCCTCTGCACCTCTTCCTCGGGTTCCTGGTTCATCTCTCCTTATCTCCTAGCCTTATCTCCAGCTGACTCAATGGCCTGACTGCAGAAGGATAGGAGCCTAAGGAGGGCATAGGAGAAGAAAGGAGAGGAGCCTAGGCTTGATTCTTGGACTGTCTGCCTTCCTAGAACCCACAGGGAGCCCATCTCTGCCCTTGACAGAGTCCCTATTTCAGCCACAGATGGAGCCCTTCCCTGCCCCCAAGCAGCCCCTCTCAGAGCTGCTCGTGGTGGGTTAGGCGGGACCAGAGAACCTCTGTGAGGTGGGATGTGTGGGTGGACCTGGGCAGCCAGTCTCTATTGTCTCTCACCTCTTCCGCACCGTTAGGGCCCCCACCCCGGACGCTGGGCCAGTCTTCCTTCCCCTGGAGAATAGGAGAGAAGGCTGGACCCCTGCCAGCCACCCCCACCCTCCATGCTGCTGGTCCAGGCCCATGCCCAGGTGCACATCAGCTGTGGGGCCAAGGGTCCAGCTGGACAGTCCCTCCTTAGATTCCCCCACATGGTGGTTCCTTGGGTCCTGCAAAGGAAAGGACTGGGCTCTTCTGGCTGAGCCCAGGGTATCTGACCTCCAGGCTCCCAAGCTCAGACCTGCAGGAGCTGCAAGTGTTATCTGGGCGGAAGCTGCAGCAGCGGCGTCTCTCCCAATCTCTACCAAAGAGTCTGCCCAGAGAGGGGATGCAGGGAGCCGCTTGGCTTACCCTGTCCAGGCAGCTATTTGGAACCCACACACGCACACACACATGCAACATGCAAGCTTTTTGGCACTTGACTTTCTCATGAAATAATTGCTGGAAGGCTGCTTGGATTAGGTAACCCAGCGTTGCTTCCTGTCCCCAAGGTGGAGGGGGGAGGGGGATCAGCACTCAGCATCTGCTAGGCTGATCCAGCTCCTTTGGGGCACTGCAGGCCAATCCAGGAGGTCTGTGGCCCCAAACATCTTTGGAAGCCTAATGCGTCAGGATCAAGCCTTTGAGATCTCTCCTTCCTGCGGTCATCTGGCTGTGCCTGCCCAGCCACCAGGAATCCTTTAGGTGGGCTGGGCCTGAGCAGGAGAAGGCTAATCAGGAAAGGTTTTTAGTACAGACAAGGATGGGCTGTGCCCATTTTTATTTTAAATCAGTTTTACAATGCAGTATACATGGAAATTTACTGTATCTGTGCCTATGATCCTATCATCCTAAAGGAACAACTGTTTCCATTCCTCTCTTTCTTGTGAAGGGGTCAGGGGTGTTGGGAGTGAGGATAATCTGGGTTCAGTCATAAAAGTATCATTGAGAGGGAACAGAGGTGGGAGCCCTGGCCTATGGGTAGAGGCTAGTGACAGACTCTGACTGAGGGAGGGAGTGATTAGTCCCAAAGTCATCCATCCCAGGATTTGGAGATTAGTCCCTAAGCCCTTTCCTCTCTGATTTCAGCCTCTGCTCTCCTAACACTGAGCCCCTTGGTGAGCCTGGGGCCCCTACTGACCCCTGGTGGGAAGGGCACAAGATCCTGCTACACAGAGGAGTGGGGCAGGGAGAGGAGAGACGGTGAGGGAACCTCACCATCTGTCTTTTTCTCTCTTAGGTCTTATAACAGGTGCAAAAAAATCCAGGCAAAGGTCCCACAGGTGAGTCTGTGCCCGTGAGACTCAGTGCCCACGTAGTAGAGAAGGCAGTGCGGAGGACAGGGTGAGTGTCAGGGGGCAGTGCTGGGGACCGTTGCTGCTGCTCTCAGGTGTCCCAGAGCAGTCGGCAAGTCCCCACCCCCAGGAGGGCCCGGGACCTGCTGGTGAAAACGCCTAGGGGAAGCATAACCTACGTCTGTGGTCTCCAAAGTAAAGTCCACTTTGGGGGGGGCAAGGCCTACTTCCGGTGGGTACGCAGCCCCTCTCCCAGGCCGCACGCCGCTCCTCCGGGTAGGGGGAATCGGACTCAGCGCTTCCCCCGCGACTTGCACCGGAGGAGCAGAGAGGCGGAGCGAGCTCTTCTTAGGTATCTCCAGGGGCCCCCACCGCCTCACCGACCCCTCAGGTCTCAGGGGGATGGGGTGTCAGAGCCGGCCCCGGGCCCGCCCTCGACGCCCCGCCCCCACCGCCGCGCTGCGCCCAGTCCCGGGGCTCCGGGGGCCCGCCCCGCCCTCCACCCGCCCCTCCCACTGCCCCTCCGACCAGCCCAGCTTCGGGCCGCCAGTCACCGCGCAGAGCTGCGGAGTTTGGCTTCTCTCGCTGCCAGGTTCGATCTCAGTCCTGCACACCCCGCTCGGCCATGGAGCCGGCCCCCGACGCAGCGGAGGCGCGCGCGGTGCGCGAGGCGCTGGGCCGCTACGAGGCGGCGCTGGAGGGCGCGGTGCGCGCGCTGCACGAGGACATGCAGGGGCTGCAGCGCGGCGTGGAGCGGCGCGTGGCCGATGCGCTGCGCCTGGCCAGCCCGCTGGCGCGCACCGTAGCGGAGCTGCAGCGCGACAACCAGCGGCTACAGGCGCAGCTCGAGCGCTTGACGCGCCAAGTGGAGGCACTGGGCTTGGCGACTGGGCTGTCTCCCGCGCCCGGCACACCAGGCACGCCCAGCCCTCCTCCGGCGCCCGCTGTTTCGGACCGCGCGCCCCGCCTGGGCACTGCACGTTTCGCCAGCCACGCCACCTTCTCGCTGTCGGGCCGCAGCCAGGTGAGTCTCGGGAAGCGCGGGCGCAAGCGCCGGGGAGTGGGGCTCCGCAGGTGCCTCCCAGCCGCCCCGAGTGTGAGTGCTGGGGGCAGTTTCTCCACTGACCGCGAGGACTCGGTGGTGGGAATCCGACTGCCACTTCGGAGTTATAGAGGGCAGAGAAGCACTGTCTTAGCCGGCCTGCTACACCTGTCTCGGGGCTCCCTTCCTTCCATGAAGCCGGGACTTGTTTAATCCGAGTTCTGTCTTCCTCTCCCCCCTGTCCTTGACATTTAGGGGCTTGGACGCTGAGAGCTGGCCCCTGACCGTCGTTCTACACCGCCTGGGGCCTCGCCGGCGTGTTGGAATGGTCAGCATCCCCTACTGCCCCATCTCCATTCACGTGCCCCCGACGTTGCTGCTCCACTGAGGCCTGACGGTTTCAGTTATCGATTAACCCAGATTGAGAACTCAAGCCCTGTTGGGGGGAGGGGAGGACGCAGTCTGGTAGGGCGCAGCCAGGCAGCCTTGTTTAGGAACTCGCACTGCAGGGGGCAAACCCTGACCGTGAAGGGAGAGGTGGAGAAACCAGCCTTGAGCAGTGTCTAGGTTCCTGAGCTCACTGACGGCCAGAGGCCCACACCGCGTGGGGGTGGGGCAGAGGCAGTGCGGGCCAGTAACTACCCTGAGCACAGGGACCTCTGGGTGACCGGTTACAATGTTTCCAAGGTGTGTGCAGTGGCCCTTAGGTGAGATTTTCCACTCTGCTCAGGCATGTGCTCTGGGGTTGGGTTTCCAGGGCCTGGGTGTGAGTAGTCTGTACTGCACCTGCTGCCTCTCCTAGGTTCAATCCATCAGGCCCTCTGGTCTCCTGTGTGGGTGGGGCTGTACCTCACTGGAACAGGGGGAGGGGATCAGATTAGCCCTCGCCCCTGGAGGTCCCAGCCTGAGTGGGACATAACTCCAAACAGAGCAGTACCAACAGTGCAGGCAGCCAGAACAGATGTTCTGCACCAAACATAATCATCCCTTCCCAGTGGGTGTCCCAGGGAGGCTGGTGCAGAAGGCCCAGGCCTTGTGGCTGCTGGTGTAGGTTCGGCGCTGGAGGGGCTGTGCAGCATCCTCTGAAAGACTGAAAGGACTCCCTGGCCAGAGGGGAGCCTGGTGGGTGTGAGAATGGAGGGGCAAGTTGTGGAGGGCCCCTGGATGCTGAACAAGGGAGCTGGGCTTTGTCCCCGGGGTGTGAGAGGCACTTAAACATGTGCTGGTGGCAGAGCCCGTGGGTGTCCCAGTGTTCCGTGTGAAGTGTCTGGAAACATGGATACACTTAATTTTGTCCTATGAGCTTGACTACATGACCATGGTAAAGTCACCACCGTGGGCTCACATGTGCCTAATAAACTATCATGGGCTGTTTGTTCCTGAGGTTTTATTGTATCCTGCATTTGCTACTCGTCTGCTTGTGGAAGCAGCTGCCCAGGTTTTAACAACAATACCCCCAGAGCCATACATGTGTATGTATATGTACACGTACATATGTGGGAGGGTTCCCTCCAGTCATCCAACTTCTTCAGTGGGAGTTGCCCATGATCCCCTGAGGCGAGCTAGTCCTCTCAGTTAGAGGCGGGGCGGGGGGCGGGGTGGTGGTGAGGACACCAGGCAGGGGGAGGATGGGGACCTCCTTGTACCTGGCAAGCTCCCTCAAGGATGAATGGCGGGTTGGAGAGTGGTTGGAGACGGGCCATCTTCATTGTGATGGTCCAAAGAGAGAGGACAGTTATAGCTGGCGCGGTAGTGGGTGGATGGAGAGCTGGGGCTGCCGTGCAGCGGGATCTGAGAGGGAGACTCAGCAGGGTGCGGTAGTCTCTGGATGTGAGCAGGGGGGCGGAGGTAGGAGGCCTGTCTGGGGGACCGCTGGGTCGCAGGTCTGGTGGAGATGCTGGGCTCCGTCCGGGTTACGCTGAGTGTGGCACCCAGGGCGAAGCTGCCCCAGAGCAGGTGGAGCTGCTGATCTGTTGCACTAAGAGTGGTCAAGGCCACGGGGAGATGCCAGGGCAGAGCTGGGAGTTGAAGCTCTAGAGTGGGTGAGGTCTTCAGTTGTGCAGGAGGAGATGGTGGGCAGGAGCCCCGGGCAGAGGCTTGGGCTCGCGCCGCCCCACACGCGTGCTGCAGCCCCTGCGTGTCCTCGCACATCGAGCTGCCAGAGAGCTAAAAGGCCCCGGAGAGCCCACCCTGAGAAATGAGAAGGGAGAGCCCTTGGGAAGAAGTTGGGGGTCAGCAGCGCCAAGGCAGTGACTGGAGGAAGAGGATGGACATAGCTGGGGAGTCGGCTGTGGACTTGAAAGGCCTGCGGTGAGGTGGGTCAGTGAGCGTGGCTGAGTGGTGGGACAGTGAGCACAGCTGAGTACTGTGGGTAGAGGATGGCCAGGGTCTCTAGTGGGGTCAGAGGCTTCGCAGCCTCCTGAGCATGGCTCCCAGACTAGAAGATTGACTAGCAGACTGGTCCCCACTTCCCTTGCAACCCACCTCTCAGAAGCCCTGACACTGTGGAGCCATCCACGTGTCCCTGCTCATGTGCTGACCAACAGTGTCTAATCGGGTGCTTGGTCATGAACAGGGAATCAGGGCCCCAGGGCCAGACTGGACAGGGTCACGGGTAGGTGCAGGGGCTGCTGCTCTCCTGGCCTCTCATAATCCCCCCACCCCCGCCATCTGTGTCGCAGGGGTGTTCTGGGTGTGAGGGTCTCATTCGCACATTCTAAGTGGTGGCTCTGGTCAGGCATTGTGGAGGCCGGTGTCACACTGCTCCTCTGTAATAAGCAGTGAGATTGGGAGACCCTTTTGCACCCTGTTGCTTTAAAGTGGAGACCGCAAGGGTTGGAGGTGGGCCCTGCTCAGCATGTAAATGTGCCCCGAACTCAGTGCAGAAAGCGTTGATCATGTAATCAACTTCTGAGTACACAAACCTTGACCTTGCTAAGGACCTTGCTCATCTGGCTTAGACAGGTCTGCTGGGAGCCAGGTAGTATGCAGATGCAGACAGAAGAGCAGCCAGGGAGACTCTAGGAGGAGGGAGAGGACAGGGCAGTTGGGTGGGGGTAACCAGGGAGGACTCCCTGTGGGAGGCCTGAGTCCCACAGAGCTGAAGCAGCTGGTTTAGGGACATTTGCTGTGAGGCTTTGGGGCTATGTCCTCCCAGCTGGACCTCAGATTCCTTGCAGCTAAACCAAGGCGGGTTGGTCCAGCCCTCCAAGGCCTCTCCCACTGAGTGGGGTAAATAGTTTTAACAGTGACATCAGCCCAAACTCTTCACAGAAGTGTCCATGGAGCCACAGCTGTGGTCTGGCCGGTGGAGGGAGCCGGCTGGGGGCCGCTGTGGATGGCAGCAGCCTGAGGCCAGGCCAAGCCCTGGAGGTCGGGCCACAGTTGTTCCCTGGAAGTGTACCCCCGGCTGAACTGGAGCCACTGGGCCCCCATGGCCAAGGCAGTGAAGTCCCTTAGGGCTACTGCCAGGAGTGAGGTGTCAGGCCCAACCATGAAAGAAACCAGACTCGCCTTATCTGCCTTCCTTTCCCAGACACATTGTGTGATAAGGGAGCTAAATGCTTTGGGGAGAAGTCTGAATTGAGTCTTTAAAACTGGTGTGAGCCAGGAGGAGGGCAGGCGTGTTAACGGGCTTGGAGTAGGGGTTCTGGCCGTACGCGGGCTGTGCTGGGCATGCACATGTCCACACGTGAGCCTGCGTGGGGTCAGGCAGTACCGAGAGTGCCTGAAACACTATTCCTGCTCTTACAAAAGTGTTCAGGAACTTCCCCAGTGAGAGGGTCTCCGAAATCAGACTTATCACATCCCTGCCCGTCCCCCTAACATTCCCAGGCCCTGTGAGGGAGCCTCCTTTTTTGAAAACAAAGCCCAGATGGGGACCTGGGGGTGCCAGAGTCAGGTCAACAGGACCAGTTCCTGTCCCCAGCCCACTCCAGTGGTTTCTGCCTGGCACACAGAAGTCTCTCCCTGGCTCCCTTCCCTATGGCCGAGGCAGGTTACGCCCACCAAAGGACGACCCCTGGGAAAGCGAGCAGAGGCCTCTATGGGTGGGCTTGGGGACAAGGAGAAATGCTACCCCAGCCCGGCTCAGCCTCTTGACTTACAGGCTCGGGTCCTGCCAGGGTAGACACCTACTCTGACTAGGATGGCTCAGCCTGCCCTAGGTCCTGGGAGGTGAGTTTGTCTTGAGTGGTGCTCACTGCCCTCTGCAAGGCCAGAGTGCTTCGTGGGGTAGGAGACCCGAGTCCCAGACCTTGACTCTGCCAGTGCCTTTGGTCTTGGTGCGGGGCTATAGGGGTGACCCTCTCTGCCCTGGGCTTGTGTGGTGGTGGGTTGGAGGCTGGTCTCCGAATAGCCCCTTGGCTCGATGTGTGGGTGGGTCCTTCCCTTGGGTAAGGAGTGGCTCCAGTCACAGGAATGGAGGAGCCAGGAGGGGCAAGTGAACCTGGGAATCTGGGCTCAGTCGCTACCCGACGCAGGGGGTCCCCCCCAGCATGAGTTCGCCCTATGCCTTTCCCTTTGGCAGGAACCCTGCCAGTCCAGAATCTCCTTCCTGTCTGGTGTGGTGTCTGGTCCCCTGAGGCATCATGGGGGGTGTGGGCCTGCAACATGCAGGGGCAGGTGTCTGTGGGGGTCCCCCCACCCGACAGAGACCCACATTCCTGGGAAAATGGTTTCACCATCAGCCTGTCCCTCCAGGCCCTTGCCTGGACCTGTGGAACTTGTTGGACCAGAGCAGGGTGGGTGGGGGGACATAGAGACCCCAGAGCTGGGTGGAACAGGGTGATAGGTGGGGGCTGGGGTTCAGGATGGACATTTCTCCACCTCCTGCTGACTTGGCTTCAGGTTAGCAATGGCATGGCTCTAGGGGTGCCCTCCCCATGCTGGGCTGCCAGGAGATGCACCCCCACCTTCTCCACTGTTCCTTGCAGTAGGCCTGGCCCCTCCCCTCTGTCCTCCTGAATCAGAAGTTGAGGAGTCACACCCTTTCCAGGGCCAGGCTCTGAGTCCTGTCTTTTCTCACTCTCCCGGAGACCGCACCCGCAGAGGGGCCCCTCAGCCTGCTGGAGCCTTTCTGTCAGCCTATAAATGTCCTATCCCTTCTTCTGAAAGAACCCCTCAAACTCCTTTGTCCCTCTCCCCTCACGGCTAAAGTTGCTACAAGGTCTCCTCCCCGTCTTCTCCTTTGGGCCATCTCCTGCGCCTTCCCCCCACCTCACCTCAGATTCAGTTCCTAAACAGTGCCAGTGACCTGTTTTTTGCTAAACCCCATGGATGCTTTTTAGATCTTATCTCGGCCTTCTCTTCCTTGACCTGAGGCTGCCTTTGGCTGCCGCCAACACCCTGGGCTTCTTGATACGCTTCCACCTGCCTTTCTCCACATTCTCCTGGTTTCCTTCCCACCTGCCTGAGGGCTCCTCTCCTTCTTGTCTGCAGGTGCCTCTCCCGCCCCTGGGACACGGTGCCTCAGCCCTGGCCCCGTCAGCCCCACACCAGCTCTTCCTCTGCTGTGCTCTGGATTTGAGACTCCTGCTTCTTCGTCATTTGTCTGCCCTCCCTCCTAAACTTCATGCTCAAATATCCAGCTACTTCCTGACTTCAGCTCCCTGATGCCCCAGGGCACCTTATCCTTATCAGGTCCCAAGCTGAAGTTCTTGTTTCCCCACCGATGCACCTTCTCTTCCTAGGCAGTCACTCAGGACAGAAGCCCAGGCTGGGAGGAGTGGCGTCCTCTCCTCCCTCCACATCCACTCACTCTCGCCAGAGCTCTGAGTCCTTCTTGCCCTTTGCTCTCCCACTGCCCCATCTCCCCTCCCCACTCTCCACCTGAGGTAGTGAGGTGGTTGGCCATCTGGTTTCCCTCTTCCATGCCGCCCTCTTCCTGGCCTCTAAAGGATGTTCCTAAAAACACAGAGGTGATGACCTTGAGCTTCTTGTTCAAGGAGTCAAGTCCAAGTTCTTGGGGCTGGCACTTTGGGCTGCGTGGTGCTTCTGTTGCCACTGGATCAGAATGCTTTGTGCCCTGATGTTCGCCTGCTTTTGCAGACACTAGTTACTGCTGGGAATGGTCTCCCCTCCTTGTCCACCTGGCTTACCCTAGATGTGGCTCGGGCACCCCTCCCTCTGGAAAGCCCTCCCCAACCTGCTGGACTGGAGGGAGTCTGTCTGAGGCACGCCCCTCTGCTGCCTTGGCACTGCCACTCTGCTCACAGCCTGGGCCCCCCCACCGCCCTGACTCCCCCATGCCAGGCTTGCCACCCTTTGCACTGGTTGCAGGAGTAGCCAAGTCACTGGGGCCCAGGGATAGGCTTTGGTCACCTGGGAACCTTATAGACAAGGAGACCAGCCTCGGGGCATCTAGGGAGAGATACAGCCTACCTTTCTCAAGCCATCCATTGTGGGTTCTTAGTAGAACCCATGGAGGGGTCTGCCTTGGTTCCCCTCTTGCCAGCAGACCCCGGCAGCCTTACAGACACTCTGAGCCCGCACCTTCCCTCACCTGGGTCCTGGTGAGAGGAGCAGGACGATAGAGTGTCCCTCTGGCTACAAATCTTGGCTGCAGCCTTGCACTGCGTACATCCCCTCTCTCAGCCCTCAGGCCCCATCTGTGAAATGGGGCTGGTGGCACCTACGTGGGAGGGCAGAAAAGCAAGCTGGTATAAGCCACCTGCCCAGAATAAAGGACTGACGCTTGGTAGATGCTCAGATGGCACTTGCACAGCCTGCTCCCATATTTCAAACAAAGAAACTGAGACTCAGAGGGGGCACGACCGAACCCAGGCCACCTGGTGGTTGGCGGCACTGCCAGGATGCCGGGCTCCCCGCTGGCTCTTGGTCTTGGCTCTCTCTGCTCTCCTCCACTTCCGCAGCGTGGGGTGGTTGGGGGAGCCCTGTGCTCCAGACGTCCGGGCAAACCCTGTAACCCTGCATCCAGTGGGAAGGCCTCAGCAGGAGGGCCCCAGTGTCATCGTTGGCCCAGAGCAAGCTGATATACGTCTCTGGATGTCAGCTGCTCCCACACAGGCTGCCACGCCAGCCTGCCCAGCTGGGATGAGCCGGAGCCAGGCTCTCCCTTACCCAGTCACCTGGTCTAGCCTGGGGTAGGGATGCAGCCATCGTACACGCTCCTTTGGCACCCTCTGTCTCGACCTTTGTCCCTGGCATTGTTGGGTTCTGAGATGAGCCCAGGGAAGAAGTGTTGGCCTCCCAGGATCCCAGGGGCTCAACAGCTGGGGCTGGGTCTGTCCCAGCTGGCTGTGTACTGTTGGCCCGTCATGGTACGTCCTGGGGGCCAGCTCTCTCACCCGTGGGTGATGTTTGCCCTGCCAGAATCAGGAGGGGCTTTGGGGGTTGACTCGGGAGGCAGGCAGCCAACCGGGCCTTTGTGGTGTTTGTGTGTTCGTAGAGTGTGGATCTTCAGGATGAAGCCGGCGAGTCAGAGATGAGGAGGACCTCAAACTCGTGCACCGTCGAGAATGGGCACCAGCCAGGGGCAGGTAGGGGCCAGCGGCAGAAGTGGGTGGGTGGGTAGCTTCCGGGGTCTTGGCGGCTGTGCGCCTGTGCCCGGCCATCCCTTGGCTGGGTGGGGGGACTTGAGCCTAAACACAGCCATGGAGAGGCTGCCAGGAGAGCAGCCGCATGTGGGATGGAGCAGACTTTTTCAGCGCAGGGGGAAGTGGGAGACCTTGGAAGGCAGCGAGCTGTCCTGTTTCTAGAGGAGTGCGAGCAGGAACTGTCTGAGGGGCTGTCTGAGCCTGAGCGAGGCAGAGCGTGGGCTGACGGCAGAGGGTGCTCAGTGGCCTGGCTGTGAGGGGAAGTTGGGGCAGATGTCACCTCTGGTTGGAGCGGTGGGAAGTCCCCATTTGGGGAAGCTCAGGGAGGCCTTTTTGGAGGAGGGGAAAGGAGGGTTCAGGGTGGCTGGAGCCCTCCTGGGGTGCCTGAGGTCCCTGTGGATGCCGTGGCTGACACCTGCTGTCCCCCCTCTTGTCACATGTTCCAGGTCCAGGTGACGGACCCCCTGAGGCTGCCCAGAACCTCCCAGCACCAGAGATCCCCAAGCCTCGCCCCATGAGCCTCTCCTTGGGGCCACCCCACCAGCCAGTCACAGCAGTCACGCGGGTCTCCGAGAGGTTCTCTGGGGAGACCTCAGCCATGGCGCTCTCGCCCACGTCTGCCACCATCCTGGGGGGCCTCAGCTCTAGCCCCAGTGAGGCCACCAAACCCTGGACTCCCAGTCTCAGTGGTAGGAGCAGGGGCTTGGGGGCAGACCCCAACTCTGGCCTGGGAGGGCAGGCAGGGGCTGGGGGCGTGGTTAGCTGGAGACTCAAAGTCTGGGGCCAGGCCCCAGCTCCTCTGCCTGTCGCAGTAGCTCCCTTCTCTAGCCCATCTGCACCCTCCCCGGGGGCCCATCCTTGCCAGACTCGTCTCCCAGAGAGGCCATGAAATAGCATCTCCTTTGCAGGGGGCAGCCATGGCCTCGACTGTAGGCTGAGGCTATGGTTAGAAGGTGGCCTTTTGCCCTGCACATTTGGCATAGCATCCCCCCCAAGCCTGACATGGGACTGTGGTCGGGCCTCAGTGGTAGACAGGCTGGGGCCGTATGGGCCTCGAAATGAGTGTTTGGTAACAGGGTGTCAGCCGGGTACATAGCACAGGAGCTCCGGGCCCTGTGCTCTCCGGAGCAGGTAGGCACCCTTCAAAAGCCCTTTTAGGTCATTGCTCTAAACTCCCGGCCTCCATTTCCCCCAGCCGTTGGACGAGGTGGGCTGGCCGGGCCCAGGGGTCCTGCCTGTGTGTGGGGTGGCTCTGGGTAAACAGAGCAGGGCCCAGCAGATGAGGGAGGCAGGCAGAGGCTGGCCTTCCCGGAGACCAGGGTTGGTTATTTCTGTCCCTCCCTTTGTCCTACAGAGAAGAATTCTTCTCTCCCACGGCCTTTGTTAGGCTCTGGCTATGGGGCAGTGACAGCAGGCAGGAGCAATGACAGGTGAGTCCAGCCATACTCCTGGTGGGTGGGGTCATTGCTTCCTGGGGGTCCTCTGGGCTTTGCCCTGGACCCAAGGTGCCCAGGCCACCTGCAGGGAGCTCCCTGCACCCACTGCAGGAGGAGGCACAGTCCTTGGCCTGTTGCCTCCACAGCACTGAGGCAGCAGGGGTGCTGGGTAGGACTGGAGGCAGTGGGGCTTGGTGGAGAGTTTTGTTTGGAGAAGTATGGCTGCAGGCTGGTTTCTCGATGGACCCTTCAAAGCAAGTCTGTCAAAAGATGGGAGGGGTGTCTCAGTCCCCCTGGAGGAAGGAGGGTGGGAAGGTCCCCCACTCCTCTTTATCCATCCACCCTGGCTAGGGTCCCTCAGAGCTGGGCTGCTTCCTACCCAGCGGCTGTGAAGGTACCTGGAGAAGCCACAGGCTGGGGTGGGCCTGTAGGGGCTTTCTGGTGCCACGGGCCCCCTCCTGGCCTCTGGGTATCCCTGTGTCCCCTCAGGCCAGCTGGGCTGTGATTGGAGATGGGGATGGGGACTGGCTTGGCTTGCTTTCTTCTTTTTTCCTTTTTAATAATAAAGTGATTGTGACTTTCTGGCCAATTGTTGAGAGGAGGCAGAAACAAAGGGGGTCTTATCTACTGGAGGTGGAGGAGGGGTGTCTGGTTCTGGGGGACTGGCTCTGGCACACCTGCTGCCCGAGAGGATGCCCCCTACCCTCCTCCGGCACTGACACCCTCACCCCGTGAAGGGGCCTGTTCTCCCTGAGCTGGCTGGGCTGGCCAGTTCAGAAAACCTGCCCAACCGGTCACAGCTTGGAGCAAGCTGTGCTTTCTCCTTTTCACCAGTGCCACCAGTGCCGCCCCCCACCTTCCCCCCTCCCCCCCCCCCCCCCCCCCCCCCCCCTGCAATTTCTGCCTCATTTCACACTCAATGGGGAGGAGGAGCCCGTGTGACCTAGTGACTTGGTGGTTCTCTCCTCAGCCCACCTCTGGTGACACCACCCCAGTCGCCCCCATCCCCGAAGCTGCCAGCCACCACTCAGGCCCATCGGCAGGGGGAGAGTCGCCGGGAGCTGGTGAGGTCGCAGACGCTGCCCCGAACCTCCAGTGCGCAGGCCCGGAAGGCTTTGTTTGAGAAGTGGGAGCAGGATACAGTGGGCAAGTACGGACACTGGCCCCAGGCCAGGCTCCCAGATAGGCCCAGGCCCAGACCCAGACTGGGGTCGGGCAGGCACAGCGCAGGGGGCCTTTCTAAGGGGTGACCTCTTGGGCAAGACACAAGGTCAGGGCTGGGCCACAGGGTGGACTGGGGGGTAGGGAGCCAGGCAAGGCCTGATGAGAGCCCCTCTCTCTCCCCAGTTCCCAGAGGGGGCCCATGGGCTGCCCCACACCCACATTCCTCATGAGTTGTAGCCCCTTTGGTTTCTGGGAGTGACGGGAAGGGGCACACAGGACCCAAGTGCCCTGGGGTCCTCCGTCAGGCCTGGAGCTGCCTGCTAGAGATGGGGTCCGCCCTTGCACATTTGTCTGGCCCTCCCATCTGTGCCCAGCAGTGACTCCTGCTGCTTGTGGGGTGCAGCTAGCTGGTGGTGATGAAGGCCCCCCCGATCTGGCTCTGAAGGCTATGACCCCAGTGAGGGAGATGGACCCAGGGAGTGTCCCCAATGGCCCAGACAATGTCACTTCGGCTGTTAGGGAGTGTCCTTGGGGCCCAGAGGAGGAAACCATCCTTCTGGGCTAGGAAAGAGCCATCTGTATGTGGATGGCCTCAGAGGGAGTCTCAGGAGGAGGGATGTGATAGGGGCTAGGGTGTTCTTAGGGGCACCTAAAGGCTGGAAGGAGGGGTGGTCCTGCTGGATACCATCCAGGCACTGTGTGGCTGGTATGTGGGCTCACGCCTGGACGTGGCCATGGGGGCTGAGGGAGGCTTTGTGCTGACAGAGCATCGCCCCTAGGGGAGTAGAGCAGGTGGGGTCACTTCCTGGCAGTGTGGGAATGGCTGTGGACTCCTCGCCTCTCAGAGGAGACGGCAGCTGAGGGATGGCCCCCATGGCAGGCTGCGCTCTCTCCACAGGGGGAAAAGCGAGGCCCGGGCCAAGCTGAAGCGGTCCCAGAGCTTTGGGGTGGCCAGCGCCAGCAGCATCAAGCAGATCCTGCTCGAGTGGTGTCGCAACAAGACTCTCGGCTACCAGGTGAGCCCAGGGTCCCACCCCGGCCTCTGGGACCCCAGCCAGCAGCTGGACTAAGCAGTGCCCTTGCTTTTGGTCCCCTGGCCAGGGCAAGAACTGCAGGTGGGGGTGGAGGGTAGGAGCCAGAGAAATTGTGTTTCCCCAGTGAGCTCCCAGCAAACCAAGAGTCCTGTACGTGGGCCTGTGCAGACGGGTCTGGTGCCTGTTATGGGGTGAGGTCTAGCGACCATGGCCGTGGCTGTGCTGGGTGGGCAGTGGACCCTGGGTAAGGGCTGGGGGATCTGCCTGTGGGGGTGAATTGGTTAGGGCAGTGAGGTGGGGCTATATCCCCTCACCCACCTGCATGGACCTCGCCTTGCGTGCAGCACGTGGACCTGCAGAACTTCTCCTCCAGCTGGAGTGACGGGATGGCCTTCTGCGCCCTGGTGCACTCATTCTTCCCCGACGCCTTTGACTATAGCACCCTGAGCCCTGCGCAGCGGCAGAAGAACTTCGAACTGGCATTCACCATGGCTGAGTGAGTACATGACAGTGAAGCCTCCAGACTCCAAACAGATGTTTCTTCTGTTCCCACTGGCTACCAGCCCTGGCCCAGTCCCCGAGCCCGACTTCTGCCTGGTGGAGCACAGGGGTGGGCAGAGTGCGGGGCCCTGAGGCCTTCCAGCCTATCTGCTTCCTGTGTAGGTGGGGAGACTGCAGAGCCTGGTAGTGGAGCCAGACTCTCTTCTTGGTACACCTGCTGGCTGGCTGGCCCCTGTGGGGTGGTCTGGGAGACCAGCCACAGACAGGGCTTGGTGGGCAGTGGGATGAGGTCCCTCAGAGTACCGAGTCCATCCTCCTGGGGCTGGTGGAAAGATGCAGTTGCCTAGACAAGCTGCAGCTGCTGACCAGCCGGAAACCGCATAACATCTGCCACTTTAAAAACATCTCCAATAAGTAGACTTTTGCTTCCCTAAACTTTGTTCTAGTGTTTCACATGAAATCACTACCTTCTTAAGCCCTGCTCATTGGGAGAAAATGGAGTGTGGGCGATTCTGGGATCAGGAGGCACTTGGGAAGTCAGCTGGGGACTTGGTTACTATCTGAGGGCAACCCCCAGAGCATCAGGAGCATGGCAGAGAGGGGGTGCATCCATCCCAAGTCAGTGAGGGACTCCTCACAGAGGTGCAGGCAGGACTGAGGGAAGGAGCCTGGTGCAATGCAGTACCCTTGGGCCAATAAGCCCGAAGTTACAGGAAACCGGGGAGCATCGCTGTGTCCAGAGGGCTGGCTGGTGGGAGCTGTGCTTTTGGGCAGTGGATGTGACCAGCTCATAGTGACCTGGCAGGGAGGGAGCTGGGGGGGATTAATACCCTGTCCTCATCCTCCTCCTGCCTCCACACCAGGGCCCCTTGTTGGGTGCACACAGGCAAGAGGCAGAGGGCAGGGGGCCATCGCTGCGGTCCACTGGAGCCCCAGCTCGGCATGGGGCACAAGGAGGGTGATCAGGCCGCCTGATGCTGAGCCTTCTAGAGTTAAGGGGAGGAAGGTGTCTCCAAAGCAGTGTTTCCTGGGGGCACATTTCTCATTCCCTCCTGCCCACCCACCTGCCTTTGTGCCTGTGACATAAGCCTCAGCGACCGACCTTTGTCTGCGGTCTCTGTGCCCAGTGCCTGTGTCCAGGAGGCGCTCTGCTGTGCTTGTCAAGCAGGAAGAGCCCTCACCCGGGCCTTGCCTGGCCTCCTCACTCCATTCCCTGCCCCACCTCCCATCCCCCACACCCACCGAAGCGGGGCCAGGGAAGGAGTCCGAGCCAGCAGGTGACGAGACCCACACTTGGTCCTGAAGGGCTTTTCTTGAGCCAAGGCAGCCGCCCCTCAGAGCAGCAGCCCACGCCCTGGGGACAGAATGGAGACCTGGTTGCTGGCTGCTCCCTGGCCCGAGTTGTTGGAACATGAGCATTGCCCCTGTTGTGTTGTCTCGGATGACGCGCTTGGACTCTCGGCCCCCTTGGGGTCATAAGAACTGCTTGTATACTTTAAAAGCCTTCTCTTTCTTGGCTGCTTGGGATTAGCTGTCATCCTAATTGCAGAAACAGCTTTGGATGGAGCGTGTTATGCAACTGGATCCAGACGATGGTGAATTGGAGCCAAGTGTGCGATGTCGGGGAGGGGCGCTTCCCCAGGATGTGGCCCAGCTTTCTGAAGCCCAGAAATGGGGACAGTGCAGAATCAGAGTCTGCAGGGCCGGGTCTCTGCCGTGGGCACCCCAAGACCCACCCCAGTGGGTGTGGCTGCACTTGGCGTCCAGAGTTCTCCATCAAGTCCAGTGGGCCAGGCAGTGCCAGCTCAAGCCCTGGCTGCTGTGGTCACCCTCAGCCCTGGACCTGTGGCAAGGAGAGGGAGGCCCTGGGTCATGGGTGGCGGCCCTGCACCCCAGCTCACAGGGAACACAGCTTCCCTTGGCAGCCAGAGCCAGAGCGACTTGTGGCGCTGCTTTCCCAGGGTGAGGTTTGCGCTTGCGGAGCCTCCAGACTCCAAACAGATGTTTCTTCTGTTCCCAGCCGGGGAGAGCGGTGGTGGGGGCTGCTCCAGGGTTCACCTCCCTCCTCCCCGGGGCAAACAGTGGGGGTGAAAAGCTTGGCCCTGCCTCCTGTGGCCTGGGTCTTCTCTCGGCCGGGGTGGGGGGAGGATGGTTCGCTAGGCCCCTGGCATGAGTTCTTGTTTTTCTGCTGACTTGAGGGGGCCAGGGCTTGCTCAGAGTCTGGGGAGGTGCCTCCTCTCATGAGTCACCCAGGAGATTATCTTGGAGCTACTAAGCGGACAGGGCTGGGAAGGTGGACCTGCCTGTCCAAGGCTTCTTGGGAGGGCAGCAGCTTGGGTCCCCAGTTACTTGGACAATAGGCTGGTTAGAGAAGCTGGAAAGAAACACAGGGGCACCTGCTTGAGGATGCTGTCTACCAGTGTCTTCTCTGATCCCTTAGGTTTGCCAGCCAAAGCCCAGCAGACACGTGGGGTGGTTGGAAGCCGTCAAGAGCCACACAGGTGGCAGGCTGGAGCTAAGAAACGCGATTTGGGAGCGGCAGTGTGGGAGGGGAGGAGCCTGGGCTGTCATGAAGGGAAAAGAGGACATGGACAGGGCCTCCAAACATTGGGTCCACCTCACACAGGAAGGAAAAGTTTCCAGATCCTTCCTTGAGCAAGGGCCTTAAAGCGCAGAAACGCGGCAGCAACCTGCAGAGCAAAAGCGGCTTGTGCTTCCCCTCCCCCCCAATAATTTACGGTCCCAAAGATTCCCTGTGGCCTAATCTGTGTGAGCGGATGTGGTGTTGACAGCAAAATGAGCTCCTTTAGTGGGACAGGTGTTCAGGACTTGGAAAGCAGGAGGACCAGCCCCTTTTATGGGTACCGGACCCTCTGCACCTTGTTCCCTCATCTCCCTTGGAGCCAGACATGCGGCCTGAAGCTCCCACTTGCCCTGCGGGGAATGTGCCCTGCTCTCGGGTTACCCTGAGCAGAAGGGGCTGGCAGGCTATTTGTAGTGTCCATGTGTCTCTGCCTAAACCAGATAGGAGGCTGTAGTCCGAGCCCTGGCATCCTGGTCTTAGAGAAGGCTTAAATAAATAAAAATAACCCTTCCCCCTACCCCATCCCCCTTACAGGCCTGCCCTGAGGTAGCTGAAGATCACAGTAGACTGGAGTAGGAAGAACCCCCCCTAAACCCCTTTTCACCCCAAACAAGGTGGGGCTAAGTAAACTCATTTAAAATCGCCGGTACCCAGATGTTAGCTCTTGTTCTCGCTACGCGGTGACGTTTGAGGTGATTTGTAGTTTCTCCTTTGGACTAGTCCATGTTGTTTGAATTACTTAAAACAAGCTTGTATTATTTATACAAAAGCAGGGTTTTTTTTTTAATTTAAAAGGCAATGGGGACCTCATATTTGAGACTTAAATATTTTTGCAAAAGTTGCTGATTATCATTTTTCTTTTCTCATATCCTGTCTCATAAGCTGTGTTCGCAGCTACTGGCCATCTTGTAGTTACTCTTGGGGTGGGTCGGCTGGGGTGAGGACTGGGTGCATGTGGCCCAGTCCCCTGGCCATCTGCTGGGGAAGCCAGCACCCTGCCCCCTGCTTCTACCTAAGCAGTAGAGGGTGACACCAGGGGGAGGCCTGAGCGCCAGTGCCAACCACCACTCTGATCTCGAAGACTCTCTGGCTGGGCAGGGATGTCATTCCTCTGAGGGTCAGTGCAACCCCTAGAATAAGGAAGGGGGTCAGCTCGCTCTCCCTGCACAGGCTGGACAGCACCTGGGACATGCCAGCAATTCTGGATGTGTTCCTTGAGGGAGGCAAGAAAGAAATTAGAACTGGCTCAGCAGACGGGGTCCCAGGCACCCTTCTGGGGCAGTGGGGGAGCCAGAATATTTAGTTTCAGGGAAAGACATGGATATGAAGATTCTCTTCCAACAGGGCTTTGTGTGTGGGGGGGGCAGGGGGTGGGGAGAGGATTAACCTGAGAATAGCTTTGTTGAGACCGGTAAGTGTGAAGTGTGAAGAGTATGAGAAATTTGAGGAAAACTTTCTCATGGCCAGTACCACCTGCAGAGGGATTTGAACTGTCCTTGGAGGAAATGAGGCTCCTGTCCTGGACCTGGAGGTGAGCAAGCCAGGGCAGGGCCTTCCCGGAGATGGTTGGTGCTTCTGGTGGGGGTGTTCTGAGGATGGTACTTCAGTTTTCTTCCAAGGCTGGGGTTCAGGGTACTAACGCTGCCTACATTTGATGGGGGGACGGTTGAGGCCATGCTGTCTGGGCTGGTACCCTAGGCACACATGCAGAGCCTGCATACACACACCTGAGATCCTCCGACAGCAGCCCTGGGAGGGCGGGAGGGCGGGGAGGTGCTCTCCCGGAGCTGCAGGTGAGGAGGAGGGCACCAGAGGCTAAGTGATAGCTCAGGAAGGTTAGCTCAGGTCCCCAGAGGACTCTCAGAAGAACTTGGATTTTCAGACCTTGTCCATTGACACAGCACCTTTGCATGCCTGCCCTTGTCAGAGCGCCGACTTTCCTGACACCGAGCCCTGCTCTGGCCCAACCTGGGGAGCAAGGGTGCCTGCTTATTGGGCCAGAGCACACGCCACCCCACAAAGCTGTTGGATTCTCTTACAGGCCACCCGCTCCAGACCGAGGGGGAGGCGGCAATGGGATCTGGGACAGATGTCTCCATTTCGCCTTGACATTTAGTTTCTGATAGGAGGCCTGGCACCAGGCCAGTTGGGCCCTGTGCTAATGTCATGGTCCTTGTCTTTGGAGCATGCGAGCCCAGGCCTCGGTGGGGACTGGGAGAAGGTGCTACACGAACCCTGTGGACTGGTTCGCGGGCTCTGGGGTACAAGGCACATGAAGACACACCACCACCCAAAAAGGAGGAGACGGGGAGCCCGCTGGGAGGAGGAGCAGAGACAGGAGCCTAACTTTCTGCCAAGGAAATGGCACAGAAAGGTGCAGCCATGGGCAAGCCAGGACCTGAACTCGGCTACCTAGATTTCAAATTTGGGCACGATAATAGAAATGACAATGATAATCTCTGATGGTTATTGAGCTCTTTCCATGTGCCAGCCACTGTTCCATCCTGTGTGCATGGGTGAGCTCACTGATCCTGACGCCTCCCTGTGAAGCGGTTGTTATTCCAGATAGGGTGACTGAGGCCCAGACACGTTAAGTCTCGTGCCCAGAGTCTTACAGCTGGTAAGGATGGAGGTGGGATAGGAGCCCTACCAGTCACACACTTAGTGACACGGCTAAAAAGACCGGAGACCGGTCACACCGATGATTGGACAGGTGCAGTTGTTTTTGCCTTTTTGGTTCTATGTGATAATGGCAGGTCAGCCCCACCCGGTGCCTGGGGGAAGTGTAGCGTGGCATTCCAGGGGATGCTGGCTGTTACTGCAAGACTCAGTGCTGAGAAGCACAGTGCGATGTCCCCGAACTGGATACTCATCCTGCCTCCATGAAGCTGGGGCCTTCAGCTGCCTCCGAGCTGAGATGGCAGCAGGAACAGCTTTCTTTACAGCCCAGTGAGAGGCCCCAGTTTCCACGTGCGTGGGCACCCGTGGGTCAGAGTTAAACTAGTATTTCCCACAGCAAGAGGCACTGGGCTTGCGGTGGGGAGAGGGACAAGATGATTATAGGCAATGTCTTTTGAAATAATGAATTTTTAAATTAAAGGTACTGGGGTGACATTGGTCAACAAAATTATACAGGTTTCAGGTATACAATTCTGTAATACATCATCTGTACATTGTACTGTGTGTTCACCACCCCAGGTCGAGTCTCCTTCCATCACCATTTACCCCCCTTTGCCCTCCTCTACCTCCGCAACTCCCCTCCTTCTCTGTGGCGGTCACCATATTGTTGTCTGTGTTCATAAATCTTTTTTTCTTTGCTTAATCCCTTCATTTTTTTTTATCCAGCCCCCTGACTCCCCTCTGAGAACTGTCAGTCGGTTCTCTGTACCTGAGTCTGTCTCCACTTTGTTAGTTTATTCTGTTTATTAGATTCCACAAATAAGTGAAATCACGTGGTACCTGTCTTTCTCTGACTGGCTTATTTCAGATAGCTTAATACTCTGCAGGTACATCCATACTGTCACAAAAGGTAAGTGTAAAATCCAGCACCCATTTATGATAAAAACTCAGCAGAGTGGGACCAGAGGGAACATACCTCAACATAATAAAGGCCAGGTATGACAAACCCACAGCCAACATCATACTCCATGGGCAAAAACTAAAAGCGTTTCCCTTAAGGTCAGGAACAAGACAGGGATGTCCACATTCACCACTCTTACCCAGCGTAGTACTGGAGGTCCTAGCCACAGCAATCAGACAAGAAGAAGAAGGCATACAAATAGGAAGGGAAGAAGTAAAACTGTCATTAGTTGCAGGTGACATGAGTCGTATATAGAGTTTCCACCAAAAAACTACTAGAACTGATAAATAAACTTAGTAAAGTAGCAGGATACAAAATAAATATCCAGAAATCAGTTGCATTTTTTAATGTTCACCTGAGGACATGCTTATTGATTTTTAGAGAGAGAGGGAGAGAGAGGGAGAGAAGCATCGATTGGCTGCCTCATATGCACCCCAACCAGGGGCCAAATCCACAGTCTAGGCATGTGCCCTGACCGGGAATCAAACCTGCAACCTTCTGGTTTACAAGACAGTGCTCCAGTCAACCGAGCCACACTGGTCAGGGCATCAGTGGCATTTTTATACACCAATAATGAACTATCAGAAAAGCAAACTAAGAAAACAATCCCATTTACAATTCCATAAAAAAAAATACCTAGGAGTACATTTAACCAAGGATATAGAAGACCTGTACTTTGAAAATTATAAGGCACTGAAGAAAGAAATGGGAGATAAAAGTGGAAGCATGTACCATGTTCATGGATAGGAAGAACTAACATTCAAATGCGTGCTCTACCCAAAGCATTCATGGCAATTGCATCAAGACACCAATCGTGTACTTCACAGAACCAGGACAAATATTCCAAAAGTGTATGTGGAGTCACGAAGACCCCCAATAGCCGCAGTGATCCTGGCAGAGAAAGGCAAAGCTGGAGGAATCGTGATAGCTGACATCAAACCGTACTGTAAGGCCGGAGTAATCTGGCAGTGTTTAAACTTTGATGGGTTGTAACCCATCAATGCATAGTAAACTCGACTCAGTGGCTCATACCAGCATTGAAAATAAAGAGGGAGGAGGGAAGTAAAGATGAAATATTAGAAAAAGAATGTTGGTAGTAGAAAGGGTCATTGTTTTTATGGAACTTAATTTCCACATGTACGAATGTGTGCTGACTTGTGACAAAAAAAATCTAACCATGGGTCATGGTAGAAAAAAGTTGAGAAACAGTTTTAGGAAGCATGTGGGTGAATTTATTTTTACTTTATTCTTTTCTCAGCACATCCTTGAGTAGCGTTCCATTGAATGTCACTTTGTTGTGACGTTGATGGGTTGCTGTAGGGACTGAATCCTTGTCTGTATCAGGCAGCCTGCGGTAAAGTTGGCCTCGTGTCATACCACTTTGCCACCAATGCAGGACCCACCTGTGATGTTGAATAAGGACTAACCAGCTGTACACTTACTTTTATGGTTTATGCAGATTTTCCATATACTGCTGATATTTTGTGTTGAATTTTTTAGTTGAATTTAATTTTAAGTGTTTAATGAAGTTAGACTAAATAACATTTATGTTTACAGTGGAATTTAATTTAGTGGAATTTCAATGTGAAATTTAATTTGTCTGAACATCAATAGAAGTCTGCTTAAGTCAAAAGGAGTTGCATGGGTGCTCCCCGAGTCTGGGGGTTTGGGAAAGGCGGGGTCAGACTCAGTGACTCCAGAGGTTCTCCTGGGGTGGCCTGTGTCCTCTGTTGGGCGGCACTTGGGAGCCTCCAGCTCCAGGCTGAGTTCTCTCCTCCGGTCGGTGAGGATGGCCATCGGGCTGGCTGATTGCGAGGACCGTCATTCTGATGGGACTTCTGTGTTTCAGGAACCTGGCCAACTGCGAGCGCCTCATCGAGGTGGAGGACATGATGGTGATGGGCCGCAAGCCGGACCCCATGTGTGTCTTCACTTACGTCCAGTCGCTGTACAACCACCTGCGTCGCTTTGAGTGAAGCCCCCTGGGCTTAGCTACATAGCAAGCCAGGAGAGCACCGTGCGTCCGCTTGCGTCGCGGAGTCGGGATGGCCCCGAGAAGCGGTGCATTCTGGTGTGAGCGCTGTTTGTTCTGTGGCGTGTGACCACGCCCCCTCCTGCCCAGCTGTGTCACGGATCGAAGCCCTGCTGAGCCGGCTCCGAGCGCGGTGATCACAGCCAGGGGCTTGAAGGAAAAGGGAAAATTACCAGAGAGAGAGAAATTGGTGCTAAGTAATTATCTTTCTTTAAAAAAACGCTTGTCTGTAGATTCCAGAATGCTAAATCACATTTTCCCTCTGGTGAATCTGGTTTCACAGGGTTACATTGATTACCACGTTTTGTTTTTTTTTTTTTAATCAAAATACCCGGAGTTTTTTTACTTCCTCACACTATTGTAGTTTCCTTTCCTCCTTCCCTCTGGGCCACTGCCAGGAAACAGAGAGGCCCTTAATCAGCAGCCTGACAAAGAAGACCGAAGCCTTGGGGAGAAAGTCTAATCCCTCCCCGGTCCTGGGCTACAGATGACCTTCAAGTCACCTCGGCTCTCTAGGGAGATGGGAAGGCTCTTGCCTGGTCCCCAAGTGCCCCTGTCCTTCCCTGGAGGCCCCACAAGTGTTTGGCTAAGAATAGGCTCTCCTGCAGTTGACACTTTTGGGGATGGGCAGGCCCTTTGTGTAGCGAGATAGTTTTTACTCACAGCTTTTTAAGGGGATTTGCTGCAGATATTTATAAAAAGTAACTCCATCTGTACCATTGACCATTTGTACATAAAAAGATGTGTCAGACTTCGCTTCAGGTTTGTTATTTCTGTTTGAGGGATGTGGGGCCCGTGGCTGAGAGATTCTGCACACATTCCAAATGAAATCTACTTAGGTGCCTCCTTTACTGTTTCTGAACCTAAACCACTTGCCCAGAAGGTTGAAAGTCACATTCACTCACTCAGTTGTGGAGGGAGCAGGAACAGCGAGTCCCCCCCCCCCCAGCAGATCTATCTCTGGATGTTGATTGACGTGATGAGTCTGTGATAAGCAGTGGTCTGCCCCGGCAGGTTCTGGGTGGTCCCACATGCGAAGGAAGCCCATTCAGGAACACTGGTTTCTTTTCACAGCTGTTGGGTGGTAAGCTTTTAATAGAACATCTTTAGATTCTTTAAAGCCACAGCCAGTAGCTTATCCTTATTCAAGAACCATTTCCTAATTGGGTCGGATTGTAGCCCTGAGCTTCTAGCACTTCCCCTTGAGTTCATATGTGCCTTCAGCTTATGCAGTGGGCTCCAAACACCAGCACTTGTGTGCCCTCGCAGAGTCACATGTGTGTCTGTTGTGTAGCATGTTGGGACAGAGCTCTTTTGGAGTGGCAGGAGGAACATGCAGAGCTAGCTGGGTGGGTGGGCAGGGGCCCAGCAGATTTGTTGGTGCAGTCCTTTGGGTGCTCCCACAGTGGGAACCACCCCCCTTCCAGCCCTTGCCTCTGTGAGGCTCAGGAAGGTGATTCCTCTTTGCAAAGATCCTTTGTCATACTGAAGCTCAGGGTTTCAAACCTAAAGCCAATTTGGGAACGCAGGGGCTCTATAAAAAACGTGCCTGCATGTCTCTGAGTACTCGCACATGTTACATGGAGCTCTCCTGAGTTGCACACGCAGCCTCGCACCTCTGCACATCAAATAGAGCTGATCCTGCCCTAATGAGAAGCAATTTCTCTTACACTTGAGGGATAGGGTCCCTCGTGTCTCGCAGTCAGAGTAATGCAGACTAGGTCTTTTTAAAGTAGGTTCTATGATGTTGTTGTCTGTGGTCTTTGGGGAGGGCTCAGATTTGGTGGGTTTTAAGCTCGATTACCTGTAGGACAAAGCCTGAGCGTTCCCAGCCATGGAGGAAAAGTGCAAGAAGGCCACACAATCTCAAGACACTTGGAAACCGCTGTGTTGGACCAGGGTTGCTGCAAGTCCCCCTTTGTGAAACCCGAGTTCAGGCTGCCTTCCACCGTGGTGTAAATGCTTTCCCATCTTTATTTTCCTCCCCCTCTCCTGGGAGAATCATTTCTTGGAGCTGCTTGTAAGATTCTTCTGCTTTTGCCAGATAGATTTCCTCACCTGGATTTTGTTAAAACTTATTAAGTCTGACCAAATTGGCTTGTGTGTTTCCCTGAAGTGAACGTTTCACCAGAGCCAAGATGGGTTTTAGCTTTTCTCGCAGCTGATGGATATTTCTCAGGGCAAGTGTGAGCTTATAAGCACTTTCTGAATATGATGTAGCACATGCTGGTTAGAGGCGAATGCACAGGCCAGGTGTTTGGGGAACGATTTGTTAAAGCCAATGAATTTTGCAAATGTGTTAGGTGATGAAAACATTCTCAGCTTTAGCAGTTGCAGTGGTCAGTCCTCTGCAACTGGAGGAGACGTGCACGAAGCACTGTTTTATATTCTGCCCTACAAGGTCTGTAGGATAATTGGATAATTGGTCTCTAGGCAATTGGATGGCCGACGAAAAATGCTGATTTAGTTGGCCAGCTTCTCAAACTGGTGACAGGTGACCAACTCGTTCTGAGGACTTGACTGCCTGGCGAGATGGCCAGTGTGGCTCCCTTGTCCCTTCTCCTCGCTGTGCTCTCACGTCTGTACGCCACCGGTCGGCACAGACCACCGGCTTCTGCCGGACGATAAATGTACTTGGTATGATTGTTACCCATCATCCCTCTCACTTTTAAGATTTGGGCTTGCTTTTGGAGCTTTTGACCTCTTACCTCTGGGTTCTTGGACTTGATTTGACGTCAGGCAGCCCCCATCTTGACTCCCACCCTTATCCCTTGAGCTGATTCATGTAGGCAGGGGTAGAATCTAGCTTTTTCAATAACCCAATTTTTAATCACAGTTACAGGTGTCCTTAGCATGTGTGATGTCTCAGTGGCATTTGCACTGTTGGACCCCTCTTCCTGGCACCTGTGACCCCACCCACGAACCCTCATGCCTCCCTTCCTCTATCCATTGCCCCTCTGGGCTGTGTCTCACCTCCGGTCTGTCTTCTGCACCAGGCTTCACACCCGGGGCTGGCATGGGCTTTAGGAGTCTATGAGTGCCCGAATTGAATGTTTTACTTCCCATGTCCCTCTAAAGCTGGCTTCTCCTCCCATGTTTGCTACCTTGGGAAATGGCAGCATGGTCACTACCTGTTGTCCACCCTGGAGACCTGGATGTCATCTTGCACCTGGGCACTGTGGACCTACTACCAGAGCAACTCGCTCCTCTTCATGCACCATGAACTAGGTATTTGCAAAAACCCTTGCCAACACAGGATTTTTCAAGATTTCTCTTCTATTGAGCTCTGAAGCATCAGAGCACTTAGTTTTCCCCAAAGTTTTATTGTGAAAATTCTCAAACTTACAGAAAAGTTGAAAGAAGAGTTCAGTAATGTGTATTCCTTTGCTCTGATTGTTAACATTCTGCCACGTTTGGGTTTTGTCTGATTCCATTTTTCTGAGTCGTTTGGAATAAGGCACAGATCTCAGGACGCTCACCCCTAAATACTTAAGCAGATACCTCCCAAGAATAAGAACGTTCTCCTACATAAGTGCAATATGTTAGCATACCTAAGAAAGGGGACATTTACTCATCTAATGTACAGTCTGTATTTAAATGTCCCTAATTGTTCCCACATGCCTGTTACGGTTATTAAAAAATTTCAGAAGTCCAGTATCCAATCAGAGTTTACACACATTGAATTTGGTGGTTGTGCCTCTTGAATCTTTTAAAAAATAGAACGACTCCCCCCCCCCTTTTTGTTTACTCTCTTTTTCATTTGACTCTTTTGGAGAGCCCAGGCTGATTGCCTTGGAGACTGCCCCCCACTCTGCTTTTGTTTCCTCCTGATTAGATTGGAGTGAAACCTGTCTGGCAGGAGAACAGCCCAGGTGGTAGATACTTTCCTGACGTCCTGGCAGGGGCCGGGCCTGGGGCACATGTTGCAGGCTGGCCCACTGTTGGCCACAGGAGGTTTGATTAGGTGGTTAAGGGGTGCCCACCACACCGCCTTACGGAACTCTCTCCACATAATTGGGTGGCTGATAAGTCCTGAGACCCTGTGAGTATCCTCTCCTCAACGCCTTTAGGGTTGTCAGTTGATGATTTCTGCCTGAATCTGTAATTACTGTATTTTTGCTGTGTATAATGCACACTTTTTTGCCCAAATTTTTGAGGGAAAAATAAGGATGCACATTATACATGGGTAGTACTGATTCTGTATCTATATAAATGTTTTTAATTCTTTTATTTATACTTATGCACTAAAAGTGTAACTCTAGAAAGCAATAACAATGTTCATATGCAAAATAATACCCTGAATACGATAATCAGTTTTGTTTCTAAATATAAATAAATAAATACATACATAATTGAATTAAAAAATTAAAATGAAAGACTTTTTCCTGAAAGTTTAGGCCAAAAATGTGGATGTGCATTATGCATGGGAGTGCATTGTACACAGGCAAATACGTTACATTGGGAATTGAAAACGGTATCTTTTAAAAATTCTGTCATTTTTTTCTATATTTAGCTGACATTCCTTTAAATCTTTCCTTCCTCCTACTTTACTTTTTGAGTATTACTATGGACTCATGGGTTTAAAAAAAAAAAAGTCAGTGTGTCATAATTCCTTACCGTCATGAAATCGTCCAGAGTTTGTCCGGTGCGAGAAGACGGCTCGTGTGCTTCTGTGGCCCAGGGCGTTCCGGGCTCGCCTTTCACTTTCTTTGCCCTAACCCTGGCATCAGCCATTTCTTCCAGAAATCCTGGTGTCTTGTCGTGGGGAATTGTACTTGTCAATCAAGATCCAGTGACTAGGTGTGTTCTTTGCTACTGGGTGTCACGCACCCAGGCCCCTTCAGTGAACAGAGCTAAGAAGTTTTATATAGAGATGCCTCCAAGCTTACCAATACCACCGATATAAATCCAAGACCACAGAATTCGTCTGTACTTTCCCTTATTCCGAATTCATATTTCTGTTTCTCCAACAGTCCTGATTTCCAATAATTTTACTACACAGGGGTGGGCAAAAGGAGGTTTACAGTTGTTTGTATAGACAAAGACACACAGGCTGTGATTATTGCAATCGCTTTTTATAACTCAAAAGTGCACCGTGAACCTACTTTTGCCCGCCCCTGTGTTTCCATATTTCTTCTATCCTACAATACACAGGCAACAGTTTCGTAATTGTGTGGTCGACGCCACCGCCAATAACAAACCCACTAAGTCAAGTTCGGGATTTCTTTGTGAGCCCTCTTTCCCCCAGAAACACCCCTTTTAGGGTGTGTAGAATAATGGTTTCAGAAGCTTCTTGCGCTGTTTTTTCTCTTTGAAGTCATGTTATGAATTTGATATACGTTCATTTGTTTCTGTTTCTACCCGATTGAGGGGGTTTATTTCCGTGGTTTTATTCTTTGAATATATGTAAACGCTTTTCCTAGTTCAAAGGTCAGAACTGCAGAAAGGCCGACTCCGGTCCGTAGCCCTCCCCGTTCCTGCTCTGTCTCTGGCCGGCCTCGCTCAGCTCTGCCTTTCTTTCCTTCTTTGTTCCCCCCTCCTCTCCTCCCCTCCCTTCCTTTGGGAAAACACAGATACCTATGTTTTCATTTTCCTTCTTCCTTACACAAAGGAGAGCGTAGCATACACTCTCCACGTGCCTTGATTTCTATTTTCATTAACAAGAGAAATTGCTTCCTAGAGATTGTCCTCATCTTTCAGAAATGGTTGCATGGCCCTCTGTGGTGTGGATAGTTCCATGTTTTCAGCCAGTCTCCTGCGTAAGGGCTTCCAGATTGTTTCTAGTTTTTGCCGTCACAATGCCGCAGTGGACAGCCGCGGTCCTAGGCTGGTTCACATGTGCGTGCGCCTGCAGGGTTCAATCCCAGAAACGAGACAGCTGAGTAGAAGGGTAAATGCCTGCTTTGTCAGATGTTGCCGAGTTCCCCGCCATGAGGGTTGCATCATTCTGCATCCTCACCAGGAATGTGTGAGCGCACCTGGTTTTCCCCAACCCACTTTTTCTGTGAGTGCTGTCAGACTTCTGTCAGCCTCGTAGGTGACAGGTGGCATCAGTGTAGTTTCAATTTGTATTTCCCTTACAGGTGAAATGGGCCATTTGTACATCTTTCTCTATGAACTCTCTGTTTAGGTCTATTGCCCATTTTTCTATCTTTTATTTCTCTTGATTTTTTCTTTTAATAATTCTAGAGAGAGAAGGGAGGGAGAGAAACATCCTTGTGAGAGAGACATCAATCCGTTGCCTCTCGCATGCGCCCCAGCTGGGGGTCAAACCCACAACCCAGGCATGTGTCCTGGCTGGGAATTAAACTGACGAGCTTCTGATTTTCAGGGTGACACCCAACCCACTGAGCCACAGCAGCCTGGGCTATTCCTCTTAATTTTGGGGAGCTCTTTATGCTTGAGGAAGATTTCTGTATCTCTTGATTCCAGTTTTCTCTGTCTGCTCTGCCTTTAAGCTCATCCAATTCCTCTCACTTCTCACTTGGATTAGAACAGTTAACTCCTAAAGCTGATTCCTAGGCCTTTACTCTTGGCCTTCTCTCACCCGTTCTCTGTGCTGCCACCAGGATGACCTTCGTGAGCTGTGAAAGTCATCAGGACACCACCTCTGCTGAGTGGGTTCCCGCTGTCTTTAGGGTTAGCAGCTCCTTCACAGGGCATTGGAGGCCACCTGGCCTGGTCTTGTGTCTCCAGTCCCAACTCTCACCTTTACCCTTTCCTTGTGCTCCCCTGTTCTCTTTGCACCGTGGACCTGGATCTGCTGCCTTGTGCTCATCGCTCAGTCCAAACATCACTTCTCAGGGAGCCCTTCTTTGACAGCCCCTCCCATCTCCCTTCCCCGAGCCCCATGAAGTTACTTTGTCCCATCACTCACCATTCTGCTTTTATCACTAGACCACGCTCCACAAGGGCAGAGAGCGGGGGCCTGGCTCCCTGCTGGCTCCGCTGGGCCCAACAACACGTGCCTGACACATAGTAGGTTCTCCATGTGTATTTTTCGAATAGATGGCCAGTAGCAAGTCACCAGTGCCAGGTGAACACAGGAAGAACTGGCTGAATGAATCCGTTGTTCTGGCTTCATGGACCTGGACCAAGTTTCTGAAGGTTAAGTGCTTACTTTCAGAATTAATCAGGTGTCATTGCATTTCTATCCAGGGGGACATTCTTAGATAGGATTGCTTCAATTCCAATTGCCAGACACTCTTGAGCAGCAATGGGAGGCAGCTCCGGCATCAGAGTTATGCTCCGGTCGGTATTTGCTTGCTCAGCAGAGGTTGATAAATGAGGCCGAAGGTAACAAGCTGTAACTTAGCTTCTCCAGGTTGGACTTGAATCACCACTGGTTAAAAGGCTCAGATTTCAGCTCCCAGAGTGCAGTGTCACTGCCGGGGGATGAAGGACAGTAATTCGTGTCACAGGAAGACCTCTGGTCTTTTTCTCTTAGTCATTATCATGTTAGGGGAAAAAAAGAAAATCAAATGAGGTTAGACCAGAGAAATGCTGAGAACCCAACCAGAAACCCTGCGGGGAATCTGTACTCAGTGTGAAAGCCCCGCGGGCTCAGGGACCCACAGGAGGATTGGCAGGGCAGCACTTCCCAGGGGCCAAAACGCCGCCTGCAGCAGAATGAATGATCAGGTCTGTGCGGGAGCATTAAGCAAACCGGATGAACCATGCCGCAGAGTACAGCACATTGCTGCTGAGTGGAGGGAGGCTTCCTGAGTCACTCAGAGCTTGTGCACTGTGAGCGCCCCGGGGAGAGAGATGGAGCTTTGCTCCTGACTATTTGCACCGCTGCCCCAGGCTTCAGAGGGAGTTTGCACACAGTAGGTGCTCAGCGGGTCCTGCTGGCCTGACCATGGCAGGGTCACCTGCCTACCTGTTGACAGTGCTCCACCATCATGGTCACCATTGCATTGTATGTTGGCAAATTTGGGGGACACCGTTTGCCAGGCCACTTTATCACTTTAATGAGGGCGTGGATGTAATTAGAGCAGGATTCTTTGTGTAACTAACTACAAATCAGCAGGTTGATTAGCTCTGCTGGCAGTTCTTGGTCTGCAGGGGAACTGATTTATGGCGATCTTGCCTCACGCTGCTGTTTCCCTCTGCTCCCCCATCGGGGCTCACTTTGAAGAGAAAAACCCAAGGCTCTGCCCAGACTGGTGCCCCCTGCCCCCGCTGCAGTTTTCCTCTGGCCAAGGACTCCCATTCCACAGGAGATCTGTTTGTTCTTTCCGTCACTTTATCCCCCCAGGCCGCGCTGACCTGAGAAGGGTGACTAAGGGGAAATGGAGTATTTTCAGCCAGGGGCCACCACAGTTGCTGTATCAAGTATCTTTTAGGACAGTGGCTTTCGTAACAGGTGTGTTTTTATTCCGGAAAAATAATGCACTGAATTTAGAGGCATGGACTTCCCTTCCAAGAACATTCCCTTTCCCCCTCCTCTACCCCCAGCCCATTCTGCCAACGTAATCCACAGTGATGCCACCTCCACGTTTAATGTGGAGAGACCATTAAACCATAAACTGGGGGACCTGGCTTCTAGTCTTCACTCCGCTTTTTTTTTTTTAAATAAAAAACCCTCACCTGAGGATGTGTTTACTGATTTTAGAGAGAGGAAGGGAGAAAGAAACATGGATTGGTTACCTCCCTCCCCATATGTACCCCAACTGGGGATTGAACCTGCAACCTTTTCAGTGTACGGGAGGATGCTCCAACCAGCTGAGCCACCTGACCAGGGCTCCAGTCTGTCTTTTAATGAATATGGGAACTCACTGAGCCATAGTTTTCTCCTCAAATGGGCATCAGCCCTGCCTCACTAGCCTGGGAGGGTTGGGGAAGGGGGTCAGGGAGGTGATCTGGGGGTTGGAAATCGGCGTGGTCAGCCCGTTGCAAGCACAGAGCGCCTGCTGCCCCTGGGCTGTGCACTGCGCCCCTAGGCTCAGCACTCTTCGGGCCAGAGATGGGAAGGAGGCGGCACACAGTGGAAAGGGCAGTGGGTCAGGGAATTTTCTAGGACTGTCTTTGCCATATGGATCAGGTATTCTTTTCTATACATGTATAACATCAATTTCATTAAAATTTACACCCTTTTCAAACTTGCTCTTTTATCAAAGTAATACATAGATATAGATTGAAACGTTGAGCGGTGCAGGAAGAGATATTGAAAACACTAGCCCCCTTCGCCCACCACACCTTTGCTCCATCGGTTCCCCTAGAAGGAGCCACCCTTACGGTCCCTCCTCCTGTGTATTTCCTTTGTGTTTATCCCTCCCTTTCTAAGGCACATCGTCTCGTTCTTTTCTGATTTTCCACAACGCGGTGACCCCTTCACTTCCTTTTCCTCGATTCCCCCCAGGGGGGGTCACACCGCAGTTTTTGGTTAAAATAATTGTCAGTGTTTACTTTATTGTTACTATGCAAATAGTACTCAACTCAAAATGTTCCCCAACTGAATCTTGTCTTCTTCCCCAAACCTGCTGTGGTGGTTTTAACACATGTTCTCAAATTCTTTGACCCTCCTTTTATCCAAAGTGGGGAGCCTGACCCCCTTTCTACTAGAACATGGTGACTTGATTCTAAGGAATAGATGGCGATTGAAGGGACACTGTGCTGCCTCTGATGCTCGGTCCTAAAAGAAGACATGGCTTCCCTCTGTTTTAGGACATAGCCCTGGGGAGCCCTGGGCCACCATGTAAGAAGTCTGGCTATTCTGAAACCACCATGCTGGAGAGGTCATGAGGAGAGACCATGGAGGGAGAGAGAGAGAGAGAGAGAGAGAGAGATGCTGAGGAGGCCCAGATGGTCCACCCCCAGCTAGGTGAATCTTCCAGTAATCATCGCCCCAACCAAGTGAGACATGCCTAGCTGAGCCCAGTCATGGGAACTACTAATAATAAATGATTGCTGTTGTTTTATGCCCCGAACTGGGCTGGTTCAGCGATAGATGGGGGACGACTGCTCTATCTGCGGGCTCCCCATCTCCCTTGACTGTGACTTCATCATTCTGGTTGCTTAGACCAGAAATCTTAGAGCGTTTTAGATTCCTCTCTTTCTTTTATACCTCACATCCAATATGTCCAGAACTATCTCGGTTTTGCCTTCAAAGTCTACCCAGAATCCAACCACCTGTCCCACTTCCAAACCTGGCATCCCAGTCCAAGCCTCTGTCTTCCTCGCTGGCCAGCATTGCTCTTTCACTTTGATGGCTGCAGTGGCTCTCCTAACTGCTCTAGCATCTTGCTTCTTCCTTCCCCCGTCCCCCTTTCCCATGGTTTATTCTCAACACAACCGGCAGAATCACCCCGCTGACCCATAGGTGAGATCACATCACTCCTTGGCGCAAAGCCCTAAGCAGCAGCTCCCACCCTACTCAGAGGGGAAGCCAGAGTCCCCGCAGTGGTCCCAGACCCTTCACATCCTGGCCCCTCTTACCTCTCTGACAGCCTTTCCCAGTCTCTCCCCCCTCCCCAGCCTCACTCTCCTTTCTAGTCCTTCCCTTCTATATTGGGTCCTTTCCATGAGTGTATTTCCCAGAACTAGTAATGGCTTTTTGTAATTATTACTACAAAAAAAAATAATTTGCTTCACTTATCTCCTGGAGCTAACTATTGATTTTTGTTTTTTATTTGCTTAGCATTCTGTATACCAATTGCTAATTGTTCCTCCAAGTGCTTCAAACTTCTGGATACCAATTCTACATCTCCAAAGATGTCATTTTCTTTTGTTCCCTGGTGCCTCCCTCCTGGAGCCTGCTTCCCCTGCTCCTCTCTGGACTGGTTGTTCTCCCTCAGCTGTCTTCCTGGCATTTCCTGCCACCACCTTCCTGTATTAAATCCCACGACTCCTAGTTCCGCACCTTCTTCCTTACGTAACTTTCTCGTTCGGTTGGTGTGCATCCTGCAGTAGCTTTTAAAGAGAAGATATGTACGCGTGTGAGGTAAAATTTGAGTCCTTACCTGTCTGAAATGGTTTATTCCACTTCCATACTTCATCGATCATCTGCGTTCCTCTGGTTACGAGTATTCTAGGCTGAAAATTGTTCTCACACAGAAGTTTGAAGACATTGCTCCATTATTTTTGCAACTCTGTGTGGTTATTCAGAAGTCTAACGCCATTTGATCTTTTGTGTGTTTTTTCTCTCTGGAGGTTTTGGAAACCTTTATTCAGGGTGTTCTAAAATCTGTGATGGCAACTCTTGGTGGGAGTCTGTATTCACTCTGTCAGGTACTTAGCGGGACCTTTCACCCTGGAAACTCATGTCCTTCAGTTCTGGAAAATGGTATTGTTTTTACTAGAATTTCCTTCCTTCCATTTCTTTCCCCGCCCCTGTTTTCTCTTTATAGGATTCCTCTGAGCTGGAACCTGAACTCCCTGGACTGGGCCTCATTCTCATTTTTCCTCAATTATTATTATTTTTACGTTTCGTTGTCTTTTCATTCTACTTTATCATGTCAACTTCCTTTTAAGCAAGTATTTTATTCTTATTCTCCTTTAAAAAATATTTCCAAAATCTCATTCTTGGTTTCTCATTAACCCCTTTCAAAATAACATCCAACTTGTTTCATGGACGTGCCACCTTATCTTACTTCTGTGAATGAATCATTTCAAAGATTTTTCTTTTCGCGGTTTTTTCCTGCTCCCGAATCGTCTCCGCTCCCTCTAGATGCTTTTTGTCTTGTTTCGTTTGGGTCTCCATCTTGCAGGCTGAACGCATTCCTGAAATACTTGGTGATTCTGGGCTGCTTGTTCTTGTCTAAGCCTGATTCACTGAAAAGATGAATGGGAGCTGGAGGGAGTGTGTGGGGCTTGTCCATGGGAAGGACTCACTACGAGATGATTGGTCAGCAAACTGGCTTTTCAATTAGGGTGGGACTCTAAAATGTCAGATTTCGGAGTTCTCTGGAGCCATTCAGTTATCCAGAGAGAACTCGGATGTGCTGGCAGTGGGGGTGGGGTATGATGGGTGTGTGGAGTGGGCTTGGGTAAGCTGCCTGTGCTGCCTGCTAACTCACAAAAGCGGAAGAAGGAAGGGGGCCAACCTCCCTACGCATGCTCCCCCTGCCCTGGATTTTAGTGCCATACCTCATTCCCACCATCTGTAGATCTTGTGTCTCTGAGTCCTCAGAACTTAGAGTTCTACAAGGCCAGTCCCCATCTGCTTGTTGGTCTTGTTGGCAGGACCCAGGTAGTGATTCCCAGTGCCACCAAATCAGCCACCATCCTCTCCGTCTTCTAAATATGTCTGGAATTCTCTTATCAACATCCTTTCTCTCTCTCTCTCTCTCTCTCTCTCTCTCTCTCTCTCTCTCTCTCTCTTTCCATATATATAAACTTTCCTGCCATTTGAGTGGGGTTTTGGAAGAGAGGAGTAAGCAACCTGCCATCCTTCCTCAGAAGTGGGTTACATTTTAATAACAAAATTGGCTATATGGCTCAAAGATATGGCAGAGCGGTGAAAGTATCCAATTTGTGCACAGGACATACATTCTGGCTCATAATCCACACGTGCCTGACACGGGGGGTCAGCACATTAAATTCCCAGGTGGCAGACATGGTACTCCCCTCATGGAGTTGTAATGAAGATTCTGTGAGCTAGGGAAAGGGAACTGCTTAGTGCAGTGCTGGGCATTTCAGTGCTCAAGTGGTGGCAATAATTATTCTTGTAATTTGGGGATGTACTTGACTAAGGGCTCTGGGGACTAAGCTGAACTTCTGATTCTCCTCTTCTGTGCCCTGAAACAAGGAGCAGTCTTCGGAGAGCTTCTCCTGGGAAGTCCAGCAGCCCGTGCCTCTCGGGGCCCTGTGGGTTTCCGGAGGCAGTGGGGAGATCTCTCTGGTCTCGGCTGCTCTGGCACTGGTGGCTAATTGGCACATATGAGACATCCCAGCTCAGCCTGGAATGTTCCTATTTTTTGGCACGAATCTGTCTCTTTGCAAACACAGTCCTTTTGTCTTTCCCCTCGGCCCTCTTCTAAAGTTTTCTTCTACCCATTCCTGCCCATGCACATCTTTTTCAACAGTAAGGTCACTTGTTAATTTGTAACTAAGAGACCTGGGTTTTGGTTTTGTCTTTGCCATTAATTGCCTAGGAATAGTTCAAACTCGGGATCTAGATCTGATCTACCTGAGCTTGAATCCCAACTCTACCATCCCATGGGCAAGCATGAAATCCTTTATGAGCCTCCGTTTCCTCATCTGTCTAATTGTTAAAATAAATAATAGTAGGACCTAACTCACAGGGCTGCCATGGGGATTAAAGAGATCACCCCGTGCCCTGACCAGTGTGGCTCAGTTGGTCGGGTGCTGTCCCACACAGCGAAAGGTCGCCAGTTTGATTCCCTGTCATGGTACATGTCTGGGTTGCGGGCTGGTCCCTGGTTGGGGTGTGTGTCAGAGGCAACTGATTGATGTTTCTCTCCCTCCCTTACCCTCTCTCTCTAAAAAAAAAAAAAAAAAAAAAAAGGCCCTGGCGGGGTAGCTCAGTTGGATAAAGCATTGTCCTGATATGCCAAGGTTTGATCGCCGGTGAGGGCACATACAATAATCAACCGATGAATGCATAAGCAAGTGGTCGACGTTCTCTCTCTCCCTCTCTGTCTCTAAAACAATAAATTAAACAAAAAACAGAAAACAACAACAACAAAAACAAGCTGTAACATTATTATCTTTCCCAATATAAACCCTCACACAACTGCAGAAGAGGACTCTTAGGGGTATGAAACGTGTCCAATGGCTGAGGCAGAGGAAATGCGATCTCCTTGACTCTGTTTGCAGCCTCTCCTGGACCACATAGCAACAGAACAACATAGCAACTAATTGAAAGCCATTCCATGTTGTTCAAGTCCCTCAACTGGCATTTTTTAAAATGTCATTCCGACCTTAAAAAAAAACTGCCTGAGTGGTTTATGTGTCATATAGACAAAATCCCTATGGTAAAAGTGGTATTTGATTTTTGTCTCTGTTCAGAGAATTCTCATCACAAATGTATGAATCACAAACTCCCTTCTTGCTAGCCTGTTATTTTGTAAAGGAGTTACTAGACTGTTACCACAGTGCCCCCTAGTGGAACATAATGATTTGCTTGAATTTAGGTCTGCTTAGACTTCAAATAGGATCCCATTTGTTATTTGCTATTCATAGTATTAGGATCATTTGCAGATAGAGCATAACCACATACTTCACAAAACTCTTCTAAAAGTACTTATTTCATTGTCAATCCTTTGAACAGTGAAGCTTGGTTTTCACCATCTAAGATTCTGTCTTCCTGCAGAGCTGTTCTAAGCTGGTTGGCACATCAATCCTGCGCCTATAGTTCCTCCAAGGTCAGAGAGCTGATTGGTCCCCAGCAATTCTGGTGCAGTGGGGACAGCAGGCCGCCCCCGGGCACAGGCCAGTTGCTCTGCACAGGGCTGCAGTCAGAACTCAAAGGAACTGCCTGAACTCATCCTTTTGTGCCAGCCCCTGTTCAGCCTCTCTCCAGCTGCATACACTGATGACCCCAAGGGCATCAGAATATGGCACCCCGACACATGCCACTTTGACATAAGGATAATTTTGACTTGGTAATTGAGGAAAAAACATGCAGAAAAAGTTCTCTGCCCTCCCCTTCCTACCTACAAGCAGAGCATGCGTTCTCTTCTGAGGAAGGCGAGCCCTCTGCACTGGGAGGAGACCGACCCCATCACTAGAGACTGGAGGGAGGGTGTCACCCCAAGAGGAGTCTGTAGAAACAAACCTTACCAAAATAACCCTCATCTTCCACTAGTTTACCCATATATGTCTTAGTTACATTCCCACAACTTATCACCCTAGATGCCCACATCCCCTTTCCTTTGTCCTTTCCCGCTATTTAGTGCCCTTTCTCTAGATGGTATTTAAGCCCCTAAGTCTAGTTACCTCTATGAGTTTTCACTTTTTTTGTGAAGCTCCCATGCATGTAAAACATCGCCGTCCAGAAAACTGTATGCCTTTCCTCCTAATCTTTATCAGTTTAATTTGCAGGTGCCCAGGTAACTGAACACAGGAGAACGGAGGACAAATCTCTCTCCTGCAGTCCCAGGTGTGGCATTAAGCATGGCAGGCACAGGAGGTGGGCCCGCAGCCTTTGCTCCACCCTCTAGGGGAGACCTTGCAGCTGGTTTGACCCTTGAATGTTACCGCTCCTCCAATTCAGCAGCCTCAGCTGCTGTGCCTGACAAAAGGCCAAACACAAGAAACCAACCACCGAAAGAGCCCAGCCCATACTTCACTCTGCCTCTTCTTGATTTCCAGTGGCTCTATGTGCTCTATGAAGCGTTCATCCTCCAGGGTGAAACCCTAGCTGGTTATCCTCAGAGCTACCAGGGCCAGGAGTGATGGTGAGCAAGGAAGCACTAAATTTCTCCTCCTAAAATACAAGGGAACTATTCAGCCCACTCACCGTCGCAGCACAAAAAGCTATTCTTGTAGCAGATCAACAAAGGGAACTGGTCCAAGTGCAAAGACAATTTGAGATTTATGTTCTGTTTCCTGTGGAAAGTGAAACCCGAGGAAGACCACGGGCAGGAAAGCAGGCACCGCCGAAGGTTCAGTGTTTCTTCAGCTCAAGCTCTGATTTAGCAGGTTTGTTACGGGGCTAAGAACCCGTACCTGGGGGTTGTGATACAGGTTATTGGAGGCCCACCCGCATTCGGAGAGGCACCCAATGGTGTCTGCTGAGATTTAATAGCAGATGCTATTGTAAGGAGCACAAGGCCATGACAATAGAATAAAAGGAGAATAAATATATGTACGTTTTCCAGGGTTTGGCCAAATCTGACTTTGCTTGGCCCACATAAATGCCAGCAGATAGGTATTGATAAACCATAAACACATATTTATCATTCTACACTGTATTTTAAAGTGGAACATTAGAAAATAATCGCTATTTATGCAATTAGCAAGTTTACAATTAATATTTAACACAATTAACAATTAAGATTTAAGTTTTACTATACAATCTTAATTTATCAATATCTTTCATACTCATGAGATCAGGTGGTCGTTCAAACCTCAGGAGAGGCTCAGCCTGCACCTGCACCCACTACCGTCTTCTCTCGGAAACTGGATCTTCAGATCTGGTCGATGTGTTATTCCCTCCTCTAGAACAAAGGCCACTGCCATACCCAGACATGCTCTGCCTCAGTGTGAAAGTGTCCTTTACATAAAGTCTGTTAAATACAAAATTTAAGTGAGAAAAAAATACCCTTTAAGAAAAAAAGGCCTTTTTCTTGGAAGATTCTGCTATTTTCATTAGGAAATACAATTCAGTTTAATCACATGTATAAATACTTTCTTGACATTTGTTCATTTAAAAACAAAGATTACGGAATGGTTATACTATTTCAGGTGCTCAGTATTGGCTTAACTTCATCTTAAGGGCAATTTTCAGTGAATAGAATATACCACACTGGTGATATGTTACACACTTTCCTACGATTAACTTTAAAAAGAAATTGTTTTTTTGGGCATCATTTTCACAGAAGTTCCTTTTGCAGCAGGAAGGTGTTTCCCCTAATTCAGTGAGTAAGTGGTCAGGAGAGAATTGCTTTCTCTTACCGAATGGACTCAAGGGCGGACATTAGTCTAGCAGCTGTGGGACAGGTGACAAAAACGCTCTCATGCCCTAGTTCCTGCCACTGGAAGCTCGATCCCTTGAGACCATGCTCTGCAAGTTTTATACCTTCCACAATGAGGAGATGGGGACAGATTAAAAAATATTTCCAGTTAGTCCTGACTGGTGTGGCTCAGTTGGCTGGAGCATCGCCCCATGGACCAAAAGGTAGCAAGTTTGCTTCCTGGTCAGGGCACATAACAGGTTGCTGGTTCAATCCCAGGTTGGGGCAGGTACGAGAAGGAAACCGGTTGATGTTTCTCTCTCACATCAATGTTTCTCTCTCTCTCTCTCTCTAAAAGGCAATGAAAAAAATGTCCCCAGCTGAGGATTAAAAAATATATATTTCCAATTAAAAATATGCAAAAGGCAGCATGTTTTGGTGTATTCTTACTCAAATCACTCGGCAGAAGTATGCTCTTTTACTTACATTAGATGCATGACACAGTCAAAATGAAGATTAATTTTTTCAGTAAAGACAAATTCAAAAGTGCTTGTTAGGTGAATAAAAGGATTTAAGAGGTTGTAGTAATCTTTTTTTTCTGTGAAGATCACTGGGTCTAATTCTTCAGTCTCTATAAACAGAACCCATCTGAGAGTTAAATAGAATTGGAAAAACATTTTTGTCATTCAGGGGAAGCACCTCACAGGATAAGAGCTGGTTATGAAGGGAAAGTGCTCAGATGCATGAGCAAATTGGAAATGCCATCAGGGAAATAGAAATTCTTGACAAATAACCAAGTGGTTAAATTCTACAACTAAAAAAATGCAGGATGAGAAACGCAAAATCACTGGATGGGCTTAGAGCAGAATTGAAATGACAAAAAAAAAGTCAGTGAACTGCAAGGTAGAATAGAGATTATCCAATCTAAAGAACACAGAGGAAAAGACACTGGGAAAAAAGGCATATCTTTGAAGAAAATGAATGCCCCATGGGAGAGGAATAGGCAGAGTGGGAGTGGGGGGGGAGGGAGATTTACTTCTCACTCCATACCCTTTTATATATTTACATTTTTAATCTGCAGCATGTATTACCTATTTAAACAGAAAATAAATACCTACTATATTCATAAGCCCAAGTCCAAGCCCTACCCTGGTGGTTCTGACTGAGTAGGTCTAAGACATTTTTAAAAAACTTTTCAGTTTATGTTGACATGAATGGCTTGTTAGGAACTACTGTCCTGTGGTATGTGCTGTTTGTTATCACCGGTGTGATGCAACATGCTGCCTTGTGAATGAGTGTCCCTCTGAGTGTGTCAGCACACCCCGCCTCTGAAAGAAAAAGGACAGACATATGTACTGAGCACCTACCACGCGACAGCACTTTGTGTGTGTTATTTTGTGCAGTCCACTCAGTGCCAGATGAAGCCGCCATCTTGAAGAGGAAGAACTGTTACCATCCTCAAGTCAAATTGCCAAAGCACCATCAGGATTCTGTCGTGACCTGGCAGTTACGCTCAGGAGGGAGGAGAGCCGAGAAGCAGGGCGTTGTGGGCTGGGGGGAGCAGCTTACAGCAGAGCCCCCAGAAGTAGTTGGGCAGCATTCACAGGCTCGCCCATGTAGCCCACTTTTCCTGGTACAGAACATGTGAAGGACACAATATGGCCATAATATGGTCTGAGCCACAGACTTTGGAGGGCAAATACGGGCTAGATGTCCTGCCGAATTCAGGAAAGGGCTCAGTCAAGCCTCTGACATGATGCATCGACAAGGCCACTTCAGACTGCCTTGAAAATGACAGCCTGTATCTTGTGAGCGCATGAGGGAGCGAGTGCAGTGCTTGGGTAACAGGCACAGTGGCTAGATTACAGGCTCCAGGGTCAGGTCCTTAACATCCCAGTTTTGTCCAGGAGGACGCAGATAATAAGGGGGGGCGGGGAGCTGGGATTCCACTTACAGTACAGTATCAGCTTCAGTAGCTATTATTTTTCTTTTATTAAAATTATACATGATTGATAATCATGTTATTATCAATTATGCTATTATAGTAGTTCTAATTTTGCCCCCTGTGCCCCCTCCATCCAGCACCCCTACTCCCTTAGGCAATCCCCATACCAATGTTCATGTCCATGGGTCATGCATATAAGTTCTTTGGCTTCTCCACTTCCTGTACTGTACTTTACATCCCCATGGCTATTCTGTAACTACCTGTTTGTACTTCTTAATGCCCTCACCTCTTCACCCATTCCCCCACACACCCTCCCATCTGGCAACTATCAAAACGCTCTCTGTATCCATGATTGTGTCTCTGTTCTTCTGGTTTGCTTAGTTTGTTTTTTAGATTCAGTTGTTGATAGATATGTATTTTTGCCATGTTATTGTTCATAGTTTTGATGTTTTTCTTAAATAAGCCCCTTTAACATTTCACATAATAATGGTTTGGTAATGATGAACACCTTTAGTTTTTTGTTGTCTGGGAAGTGCTTTATCTGCCCTTTGATTCTAAATGATATCTTTGCTGGGTAGAGCAATCTTGGCTGTAGGTCTCTACTTTTCATGACTTTGAATATTTCTTGCCAATCCCTTCCGCCTGCAAAGTTTCTTGTGAGAAATCAGCTGACAGTTTTATGGGAACTCCCCTGTAGGTAACTAACTTCTTTTCTCTTGCTGCTTTTAAGATTCTCTTTTTATCTTTAACCTTTGGCATTTTAATTATGCTGTATCTTGGAGTAGGCCTCTTTGCATCCATCTTGTTTGGGACTCTCTGTGCTTTGTGGACTTGCATGTCTATTTCCTTCACCAAATTAGGGAAGTTTTCTTTCAGTATTTTTTCAAACTGATTTCCAATTTCTTGCTCTTTCTCTTCTCCTTCTGGGACCCCTGTAATGCAAATGTTGGATTTCTTGAAATTGTCCCAGAGGCTGCTTATACTATCCTCACTTTTCTGGAATTTTTTTTCTTTTTATTGTTCTGCACGGTTGTTTTTTTTCTTCTTTATGTTCCAAATCATTGATTTCATTCTTGGCTTCACCAACTCTACTGTTGTTTCCCTGTAAATAGTTCATTTCAGTTAGTGTATCCTTTGTTTCTGACTAGATCTTTTTTATGCTTCTGAGGTCCTCACTAAGTTCCCTGAGCACCCTTATAACCAGTGTTTTGAACTCTGCCTCTGATATATTGCTTATCTCCATTTCATTTAGCTCTTTTTTCTGGAGTTTTGATCTGTTTTTTCATTTGGGCCATGTTTCTTTGTTTTGGCAGCCTCCCCATGTTTGTTTCTATGTATTAGGTAGAGCTACTATGACTCCGTGTCTTGGTAGTGTGGCCTAATGTAGTAGGTGTCCTATAGGGTCCAGTGGCACAGCCTCCCCTATCACCCAAGCTGGGTACTTGAGGTGCACCCTTTGTGTGGGCTGAATTCACCCTCCTTTTGTAGTTGAGCCTTGGTTGCTGTTGGCAGATCAATGGGAATAATTTACCCAATCCAGTCAGCTATAAGGACTGGATGTGACCACTTACCACCAACTGTTGCCCTCCGTGGAGGATCAGTTTTGCAGGGGCAGGGTGGTGGTGCTCTGATGTGGTCTGTAGCTGTCCACTGGGTGCACTGGCCCTGGGGTTTCCCAGGTGGTGCAGGCCAAGGTCAGCCCCCACCTGTGTTTTGCCCAGAACCACCCTACCTGAGCTATAAAGCAATCTGAGATGGCTTCTAGTTGTGCTGGGCTTGGAGATTCCCAGGAGAAGAGAAGCTGGGAATCTAGGCTGGCTGCTGCTAGTGCTGGGCCTGGGACTTGCTGAGACCAGCTGCTGATTGTTTGATAGGATTTAGGAATTTGTGAAGCATGAACCAAGACCAACCATTCATATGGAAAAGCAGCTGGGGTGGGCCTGTAAGTTGGGTGGTGCGGAGTCTCTGAGGATCGTCAAGGCAGGTCAAACCATGATAGCTAGGTTGATGGAGTCTCAGATATGGCACCAGCTTATTGGCCCCATAGGGGGAGAGTTTAGAAAAGGGACAATGGCCTCTGCTCATCTTCATGCCAGATACTTCAGTTTCTCCCTGTATACCACTGGTACCTTTCAAGCTGCTCCCCCAGTGCTGGAGCTCAGAGAGAGTGAGTCTGGGTTGGTGAGTCTGGGTTGGTGAGTCTGGGTGTGGTTTCTTTAAGAGGAACTGCTTGGGGCTCCAGAAGTTTCTTCCACTGACTCAATCCCTACTGTTTTTTGCAGCCAGAAGTTGTGGGGGTTTATCTTCCTGGCACTGGGACCCTGGGACGGGGGATCCGGTGTGGGTTTGGGACTCCTTGCTCCCAAGATATACCTCCCAAATTTTCACCCATCACACGTGGGTGTGGGACCAGCCTGTTTTGTGTCTGTTCCCCTCCTACCAGTCTGGATGGATGTGGTTTCTTTAATTCCATAGTTGTCCGACTTCCATTCAACTCAATTTCTGATGGTTCTATATTTTAGTTGTAATTTTGATATGGTTGTGTGAAGAGTCCATGTCTGCCTACGCTGCCATCTTAACCAGAAGTACCACTATTATTTTTCTTTATTTAAGAAAGTTAGCTGCATAGTAATGAGAAAATCCTGCAGATAAGTGGTACAAAGGATATAATTTTTCAGACTTGCAAATTCAATGTATTCTCCAGCCAAAAACTGACTCTAGAGCTCTTGAGAATTAGTGAGAAAGTTTGGTTTCAAAGTAGGCATACTCACGATATCTCTCATTCCTTGTCATAACGATAAATGTCAGACAAATAATATCCTAAACTTAAGGAGCACTAAAGCTAGTTGGCTCTCTTGTGATTGCACCATTGCATTATGACAAGAGAACGTGTCCCAACAGGTGGCCTGAGCCTTGCCTGGCATTGATTAAAGGTGGCATAAATGTCCTCACTAGGACAATTTCATATGAATAGACACACACAGGCCTGAATTTAAAAAAAGCTGTACTGAATAAACCCTTCCTCGCCAAAGACACTTTTAGATGTAGTTGAAAAACATAAAAATATGACAAAGCTGGTTTTAGTCTGAGGTCTCTACAAAATGGTGGTTGACTCCAATGAGCTAAATGGGCGTATATGACACATTTGACTGTACATATTTTTATTACAGTTTTAAAAATAAAGGGTTTAAAATAAAAGTCAAGCATTTGTGGAACCACTGAGACACCTCTGCAGAGCCCTGGAATTCTGGGGTCACACAGTGCCCGTCTCGTTTTGCAAAGGAAAAAATGAGGTCCAGAGTGGGGAGGTGACTGGCTCGAGGGGTCAGTGGCACGACCCGGACTGGAAGCCCGCCGCTACAAGGCTGGCCCGGGGCTCCTGCCGCTCTGCCTCTCCTAGGCAGTTCATCTCAGGCGCCGCTAAGGGCCGTGGTTCAGTCAATTGTGCTGCTCCAATCAAGAGCCCTTGTTCAGGGTATTTTGATGCTAAAAAGTCATCCTAGCAAACCTACTCCATTAAAATAATCGCCCCCTTCTGGTACGGGATTATTATATACCGTTTTGGACTAGAGGTAAACTGAAACAAATTAAGAGGAGGCAGGATGTAATAATGATGGAAGGCTAGAGCTACTATGTCAAAACCCAAGCTCTGCACACTGAATAAGACACAGCAGCAGGGTGACTTTGTCTTTGTAAGTAAGGCATTCGACCTGCAAGCCGGGAAACTCAGGGTTACAGGAAGGGATAAAGAGGGAAGTCCTTCTTTGACTTTTTCAGCCAATTTGTTGCCTAGTGTTCTTCTTTCTTATTTGGGTCAGGGTAGCTGAATCAGGGGAACAAGGAGTCCAGAAATTACGCAAACAGATCTGGAGTTTGGGGAATGTCTGGTGTCCTCTGCTGATTTCTGGGAAGAGCTGTAAATTCCTGTAAGGTTAGGTTAAGTTTCCTTTATGTGCCTGCGTTGACTGTCTCCATTCTGTCCCTGACATAAGTGACTCCATTTTAGTTTGGTTCTATAGCTGTCATATGCAGAAGAGTTAAAGGAACCTAAATATTTAGTGTGGAAAAGAGAATTCTTAGAGGAGAAAGGGCAAATGTTTTAAAATACCTTAAAGTTGCTCATGTATAGGAAAAAGCAGAATTATTCTGTATGGCCCAAGATGTAAACTAGTATCCATAGATGGAAATTATAGAAAGGCCTTTCCAGCTCAGCAGCCCAAAGAAGGGCGGCTTTGGAGGTGATGAGTTTCCCGTCACTGGGAGTGTTCAAACATTGGGCAACCATTTGGCAGGAATGCTACAGAGGGCATTTCAACATCATATTGGACCAGATAACCTTATAAGTTTTTTTGCTATTCCAAGAATCAGATTCTTTAAAAAGGTATCTCAAAAATTCAAAAGTAGCCCTGAACGCATGGTTCAGTTGGTTAGAATGCTCTTCAGTACACCAAAAGGCTTGGTTCCTGGCTGGGGGTGGGGCGTACCGGAGGCAATCGATGGATGCTTCTCTCTTACATTGATGTTTCTCTCTCTCTCCCTCTCTCCCCCTTCCTCTCTCTCTAAAATCGACAAACTTATCCTTGGGTGAGGATTAAAACAAATTCAAAGGTAAGTATGGGTTTAAAACCTACCAAAATTGCTTCCCAATGTCCTCTCATGCAAAATGAAATAAAGATGAGTAGAAATATTGGTGAATCTTCTCATACCATTTACACCAAATGCTTAAAAAGTTTTAAGAAAGAGAACTATAAAATGTACCTAGGCTATCAGAAATGTACATCAAATAAAAAGTGTATTAGGATGAAAAAAGAAGGCAATAGCTCCCTTTACTGCTTTTTATCATAATCCCAAAATGGTAATCAGGAAGGGCAATAAAAAAATTATACTCAAATCGCATGCGTTCTATGATCTTGAAGTATTTTAGCTTTTGATGATCGGTTTTCATAAATATATTATATCCTTTAAAAAATGCCCTTCATAATTAAATCTACTCTTGGTGGGAGAGCCAAAGCAAACTTACAAAGAGAATTTGTGTCTCATAGCCTTTTCGAGGTGGAAGAAAATCATACTCAACAAAAAGTAAATAGGCAGTGATTGGGTAACAAGTCAAAAAGAGCACATTGACTTCTTTTATTGAGTCATTTGTTTCCTGATATTAATGGTCATTTAGGCAATAGGGCTTTCTCAGACATCCCCCTGTCACTTAGAAGATTAGATGGTGAGTCAATGTTGCTCCTTTTCGTTTGGGCTAGAGAGCTGATGGGAGTGCATTCACTCAATATGCTTTTATAGGCACACACAGTATGTGTTGTGCGATTAGACACTGGGCATAAGATTTAGTCCGTGTGCTCAGGGAATTCACTCTTCAGCGAAGAGAAGGTGCTGGGTCCGGGGTTCACTCCCTGTGAAGGCTGGTTAGCCTCACGGCAGCCGTCCCACAGATGCTCGCCTGCTATGAATAGTGAGGAGGGCTGGTGCGGTTCGCTGTGCGTGGGAAATGTCCAGAAAATACCGCTGGGCTTGTGGCTGTGCTGTGACCACATGAAAGAAAGATGGCTGAGAGCATCTCTTAGTCCTCATTGGCAGTGGAAATATGCTATTTCAAAAGGGAAACATACACTTTACAGCCTCTTTATTTTCCTAAGGACCTCTTAAAGCATACCACTCTTATTTGGTAAGGTAGTGGAAGTTTAAAATTCCAATGAGACCTCTTAAGTTATCATGTTTCTTAACTGCTGGGTTTTGGCTGTTTGTTTGTTTGATTTTTGTTTTGGTTTAAAAATAGAGCTATGTGGCAGTGGAGTAAGTTCCTGGGAAGGAGCCAGGACACCAGGGTCTTGAATAGTCAGCTTCACACAATGGCCTATGACAGCGATTTTCAACCTGTGTGTTGCCAAGAATTTTTAAGACATGCAGTACCTGACTGTTTAGTCAGGGGGCGCTGACCTCTTTTCCCTGAGACTGTCAAATGAAAACCATGACAACAGCCAGCACCACAATAGTGTCCAGTGTGAGTGAACCAAAATTATACTTTTTTTTTTTTTGGTCAGATCGGCAAAAAATATATTTTTTGTTGTGCTGCAAAATTTTAGTAATTAGCTTATGTGTGCTGTGAGATGAAAAAGGTTGAAAATCACTGGCCTATGACATTGAGACTTAATATAAAGAATGTAGAGAATAAACATTGATGGTTTCTTATCAGTGAACTTGCTGTTCCACTGTGAAACCTGAGGTAGGAAAGAACTCATACCTAACCAATACCTTTATGTGGAGGGAGATTTCTTTTTCCTTACTCAGGTGCATTCTCTTGGGGACACTGATACAGATCCCAATGCCACTGGCAATGTCCCCGAAATGCAGTTCAAGGGTCATGGCGGCACAGTATGAGTTCAATAAGAATTTAATAATACCTGGTGGTATTGGTTTGGGTAGCACTTTTACATTCATAAAATGCTCTCCTATTGTTGTCCTAAGCTGGGCAGGACAGGAATGAACAGGGATGAGAGAGCCGAGGCGGTCGGTGGTCAGATGTGGACTGGAAGTCAGGCTCGGCCTCTGGCTAAGTGCATTTGCCACAGAGCTCAGCTGCCTCCATTCGCTTCCACCGGGATTCTTTTAGTTTCAAAGCCACAATCTATCTCTGCTCCGACTCTTTCCACACCTGCTTTTCTCTTGGCTGCCCTCTTTGTGTCATCTGTTGACTTAAATACTTTTTTATTATAAAGAGCTCTTATACCTTTAAAAAGAGAATATCTTGTGCCTCTCTCAGATGAAGAGTATTCCGTGAAATCTTTCCCCTGCAGACCTCCAGCCATGTAGATCCCTTAGCAGAGGCAATCAGTGTTACTAGTTTTTTCTGTGTCTTTCTAGAGAAATTGTATGTGTATACAAAGAATTCCATTTTATTTTTTTCTACCATAATAATGATAGAATGCCATATATATATATATATATATATATATATATATATATATATACACTCTTCTGAACCTTCCTTTTTTCATTTAATGTGTCTGCGGTTATTCCATATAGATATATAAAACAGTCTTCATTACACATTTTACAGGTGAAAGGTATCCTGCTCTATGACTGTTTCATAATTCATTTAATGTCTTCTTTTGGTGGACAGTTAGGTTTAAAAAGTTTTGTTTTCTATGACAATGTTTCATTGAATAAGCTTTTACGAACGTCATTTTCACAGGTGCAGATATATGCGTGAGTTATACCACCCACCTGCCATGACAAACAGTACGTGCGTTGATGAATTTGATAGAGGTAATATTTATTCATATAATAACAACTAATTTACAAGATAGATAGTGTCACTTGAGTCAGGGTAAGATAGAGCTAGCTTACAAATTCCATAAAAAGGCAGGGACTGTGTCTTCTCGTCATCTTCTATCCTCGGTGACAAGCGCAGGTCTCAGACCTTAGTAGATGTTCAATAAATATTTGGACAAACTAAAGAGTGAGTTAGTGAATTCAGAGAATGAGTTCAGAGAGTGGCCCACACGTCTTTGCTGAATGAATCAGTGGATGACTCTGAGAGCGAATGAGGTCATCTGGGGCCATCTGTGAGGCCGTCACGGCAGTGTGGTGACACTTGGGCACCAAGCATCTGGTGTTGCATATATTACTCTGAAAAAAAAAAATCACATCAAATTTTAAGTTTCTCCATAATTATAACTTTCTTGAACAGCTTTTTAATTTTCTCAGCATCTCTCTTTGTCTTTCTTTTTATTGATCAGAGGAGATATAATTTCAGCCCACCAGGAGTATGTGGTTATACTTCTGGGTTATGAGTCACCCAGTTCCTGTAATTCTTAAAGGTATTCTCCAGGCACTCCTCTGACTTTCAGTTATCCGCAGTTTGAACCGATTGTGTTCCGGTGGTGCAGTTACTATACTGAGGTTTCTTTTCGTCGTACAGCTGGGCTGGTTCCACTGCCTCCATCGTCAATGTACAGCTGGGCTGGTTCCACTGCCTCCATCGTCAATGTACAGCTGGGCTGGTTCCACTGCCTCCATCATCAATGTACAGCTGGGCTGGTTCCACTGCCTCCATCGTCAATGTACAGCTGGGCTGGTTCCACTGTCTCCATCGTCAATGTCTCCTCTTTTCTGGGTTTTTCACTTTTGCTCTGGTAATCCGTGCCCCCTCCAAACACTGTATGCTCAACTTTTAGAGTACTATCATGTCCAAAAATATTTTTCTTTTGCCTTAATACATGAGGGTCTGTTTTTTTTTTACTGGTTATAGAATTCCAGATTTGAAATGATTTTCTCTAGATTTTGAAGACATTATTTTAGCAACCTGTGTTGTAGATGAAAAGGTGACACCTACTCATTCCTTTCCTCCTTATTCTTTGAATTAAGAAATTTCACCAGACTAGGTGCGTGTGTGTGAGATCATTATTTCAAGTGGGTGTTTCAATCCAAAGACTTGTGTCTTCAGCTCAAGGCCATTCTCTCTCCATCTTGCTTTGCCATTCTGATTTTTCCCCGCTCTGAAAGTTCCACTTGACAAATATGAACTCTCCTGGGTTTATCCTTCTGACTTATTTTTTTCTCTGGTATTGTCCACCTCTCAGTGGACACAGAGTGACTCGGAGTGTTTGCTCCCCAGACCTGCACTCAGAGCTGCCTCAGCAGGCCTCTCACACAGGAGGAACCGATTTAGACCTAGACTCACCGTAGCTTTTTACAACCAGCTTGGTTTCCTAATTAAAACCCTTGGATTCGGGGGAGAAAGTGTCAGGCCAGGTAATGAAAGGGCTCTGCACTAGAGACTTCTGGGGTTCACCATGTCTGGGGGTCCTCTCCCTCATGGGCCCACAGGAGGACTATAGTTCCTAGTGCCCTGCTGGACAGAAGTCATCAATTCCGAGGCGTAATTGCACCTTTTAACCATTCTAAACTTGTTTACTAAGGAGTTGAGATTCCTGGTCTGATAGTCCCCAAAAGTCAAAAACTAGTGCATACTCTTAAAGTAACAAATCAAGCCAAATATCTATAGGCTCATTCTTATTGAGAAACTTGATTTCAGGTGTGATTTTAAAAAAAACGAAAGGTAGATTTATCATTATTTTATCTCTTTGTTTTGAATCAGTATTAAATTTTATGATATTGTGTCATTTTCTTTTATTTTATGGTTACTCTCCACCGTGTAAGTGATGCTAGTTTTCCATTTACGGTTGTGATGTAAAGTCTCCTTTTAAAATAATGATGTTTCCATGTAAAAAAACCACCAAAGTAATTTCAAAGGTGGTGCATGGTTATGTCAAAAATTAAGAAGTTGGTATTAGAATTACTGAAGTTTAGGAAATATAGCTTTATTCCAACCAAAAAAAAAAATCTCAAAATCACTTAAAAACTTCAGTGAACCTTGCTTGAGTATTTCTCCGTTGAATATAAGCTTCATGTGCTTCATAACGTAGCCGGTTCTAAGCTCTGTGCTGCATAACTGTTTTACATGCCATTTGCCCATGTACCGGTGCCAGACAGACGCTAAGTAACTACTGATAAGTCATTGCACACTTCCTCTGTCAGACGCATCCCTTCGCTGGCCAACGTGAGGGTGTGTTGTGTGAGCGGAATTTTTTTCTTTTGAAAATATTTTCAAATACTCTCTATTACACTTAAACTCCAGAATAAATAGCTGAAGGAAGAGGTGTTTTGGGTTTTTTTGTTTTGTTTTGGTTTTGTTTTTGAAAGCATACCAGGAAAGAGATGCAATGCCACCCAAGTTTAGAGCTTTTGGAGAGCAGAACACCCGCTGAAGAGAGATGATGGTTTGACTCAACCGGCAGCTTTAGTTCTTGGGGGGAGAGTCTCCAGGTTTTTCTCTCTAACCCCGCCCACGCCCCCGTGGGAAAGTTATGTTTGCATACTGACACAAAACACAATGGTGAACTATGATTATAATTCATATAGCTATTTTCACGTACTTTTGCCAATTCTATCACGTTTCCAACAGTTCCAAGAAATTTCCCCTTCTGTAAACTGGGAGGCGACCCCGGGGTCTGGTCTACAAGGCAGGGCCTGCTCAGGAAACCTCAGAGGTCATTCAGCGTTGGCTCGCGCCCGCCATCGGACCGCCAAGTAGGAGAGGACGTCCCCCCCACCCCCCGCAGGCCTGCTCGCTCGCAGGAGCCGGACCACCTTCTCTAGGTGTCCACGTTACATTAGTGCTAAGACGGGACTCGGGCCTGTTCCGGGCGGCTCGACTTCCCAACGTGGGAAACCCGGGCACATCGTCCGGAATCCCAACTTGAAGGCGTGGGAATCTGGGTGGGGCCAGCCTAACCTCGCTCCTTAATTAGCTGCTCCATTGAGGGACGGGGGAATATGAATATGCAATGCAAGCTCCTGCTCACGCTATTGGACAGGCGTGGTGTTTAATATTCACGAAGCTCTGCGAGGCTCCAGCACAGTTCCACCTGCTGGCGAGACGAAGGGGGCGGGCTTTGAGAGGTTGACTCGGGAGGGAGGTCGTCCTTCGATTGGCTGGTGTAAGGATGGGGATTTGAATACCCACTTTCTGGGTGGACGAGGACCCACGTCAGCGTTTCCAATCCGTTTTCTCCCCAACTGTGTATTTCCTTTAGTTTGTACGCACTGATGCTTTACGAGTACTGCAACCATAAAGAACATATTCCGAGTTTGGGAGCTCCACTCCGCTCATTTTGTAGATGGAGAAACTACTCCTGACTCCTAGCTTTGGGGTCCTGCCGCCACCCCGGGCTGGAGACGACCGTCCACCGAGGGGCCGATCTCGGTCTCCGGGGCGCGGCACCTCCTTCCACCTCCCTCCTCCTCCCTCTGTATCCCGCCCGGTCGTGACGACCCCAAGAAATCTCTCACATTTCCCTGCAGCGCCGGCTCTGTGGCTTAGTGGTCCTGAGCCTGACTGCCGCTACGAGGACCTTGAGGCCTCACCCCCCCACTGTCCCCGAGAGCACCCGGGGGATCCCACCCCCACTGTACACCTGGGGAGTCCGAGACCCAGTGGAAGCAGCGCGGCCCGAGGCTACCCAGTCCGATGCTGGGGCATGGCTAGTCAGCCATGACTGACTGCCACCTTGACTGGCACCTTGGGCTTTTGACAGCTCTTTCCAGCTTGGTGTCCCGCGTCTTCGTGATAAGGTGACTTGGCTGAGCGTCGGGGACTACCACGTCCCTCACCTGCTGGGGGCTGTAGAAATCGCGCCTGCGCAGAGCCTTCCCGAGATGGGGCTGGGGCGCGGACCCCGCCCTCTTTGCCCTGTTGCTGCGTCACCGGTTGCCATGGAGGCTGCACTGTTTACCTTCCTCTTCTGCGAGAGCCAGGAGTTCAGGTGGGGTTAGGAGGCTCTCAGCTAGAGCTGGTATAGTTCGTGCCGCCGAGGTAAGTACATCTGGTCCCACCCCATCCGCCCTTCCTGCAGCCCTCAGCTCTACTCAAAGCCTTGAGCCCTTTGGGTTCAGCCCTAATTGAGGTCTAATTTCGATTTCTTTGGAGGCTACTCAGATTTATCTAGGAGTCTTCCGTTAAAATTGAACCCCATGCCCAGACAAACTTGGGAGAGGCCGTGAGAAGGACTGGACTAGGAAGAAATGGGGAGACTCTGTGTTGTGTGCCAGGACTTAGCCTCCCGGAGTGCTCGGCCTGGTCGAGACCTGATGTTTGGAGGGCTTCAGAGAGCCAGACACCCCTCCGGGCAGGCGCTCAGATTTTTGGGTAGGGATGCGAGTGGGGCAGATTTTAGGCCCGAGGAAAGCAGTTCTCACAGTCAGAAGTGAGTGTGGATGAGGCCAGGAAATTTTAGTCTTTTCTGTTGCTGCTGGCCTCTGCCTGCTGCTTTCTCCTGTGTTTCCCTTCCTGTTCTCTCCTTTTCTTTGTCCTGGGAAGTTTTTAGATTCTTTTATCTGCCAAATAGGCTCAATACCCAGTTTCCAGTTTAAGGATAATCACATTTGTTCTTTTTTAAAGAAAACCTGTCTGAGTTTATCTGTTTGTCAGGAGCTAGTAAAATTGCACAGTGCCCTCTAACAGCAATTCTAAGGAGTCATAACAGTGCACGTCTCTATTTGTCAAAGGACATGTATGCGAATCTTCATAGCATTCTCATGATAGGCCCCAAGCTGGAAACAACCCAAATACCCATAAACAGTGAAAAGGAGAGATGAATTCTGGTATATGTATACCATTGTATGCTACTACACAGCAATGAGAATGAGCAAACTCAACTATATGAACAACACAGATGAATCTTAGCAACATGATGTCAAGTGAAAGAAGTCAGATACAAAAGAGTACATACTGTATGACTCCATTCATGTGAAGTTCAAAAACAACAAGACTAGTTTGTAGTGTTAAAAGTCAGGATGGTGGTTACCGCGTGAGGGTAGGGGTGGGGAAGAGGGACCGCGAAGAGGTGTGCTGGCCACCCAGATGTGTTCGTTCTGTGTACAGAGTGTGATTTAGGCACTTTCTGGTATGTAGGTCACATAAGAAAAATTGACATTTAAAAAAGGACAAATTGGTTTCAGTTGATCTAAAAGAAGTTTGTCTTTGTTCAGGACTTTGGAAACCCCAAATGGCCAAACTACTACAACCTCCACCCAAGTTCCTGCCCGTGGAGTGGTACATTGCTAACAAGAACCAGTACCACAGGGCAGAGGCCCAAAGGTCCAAGTCCGAGCGCCTGGTGGCAGAAAGCCAGAGGCTTGTGGAGGAAATTGAAAAGACCACAAGAAAATCTCAAAGTGATGTAAACAAGAAACTAGGTAAGACGATGTGGGTGGTATGCTTGTGGACATGTTCTGACGGAACCGTTCAGGGTTAGCTGTGCTGTCATTTGTATTTTGTGTTCAGGAGCAGCAATGTGCTGTCTTGAAATACTAGGGAAAAACGTAAGTTCTCTAGGTTCTATGTTTAAGTTCATGGCCCCAAGATAGAGACATGGTAACCCAGCCTGTTTGTGAGCCATCCATCACCTATGATTTATTCATTTATTGATTTGATATACATTATTGAGCAGCTAAGAGCATCTATGGACTAAGTACTGGGACAATCATATGGTATGATTAGTGTCTACTTTTTAGGGGCTCCTGGCTTGAGGAGGAGAAAGATACGAACGTGAACAATCAGAATAGAGCCAGATGGTGCTGGGGTAAGGGACACGAAAGTAGGAAAGACTTCCTAGAGAAACATTTGAGCTGATTCTTAAAGGAAGTGTAATTTTCTCTTGCCAACTTCATCCTTAAAAGCACTATGTAAAGGACAGTGCCCTTAAATAAACAAACCAAAAATAAATATAAAATTTCCCAAATGCCAAGCAATGGTAAATCAGAGGTCACAAACGCAGGTGTCTGTGGTGGTTGGGCAGGTAGCACAGGGGTGAGGAAGACACCCTGAGATGACCGGAACTGGTGAGGGTGGTGGTGGCCAGAGAGCACAGGCTCCGGCTAAGGACACAGCTGCTACTCAACTTCAACCAGTTTTTTCCCAAGAAATGAGCCAGGTGTTGCCTAATTGTCTGATTTTGTCTTTTTTTAAAAAAGAAAGTCTGGAAAGCTGAAATTTTACCCATTTTTAAAATGTTGGCAGTTGGTTTAATTGTATTTATAACATTGGGCAGGATAAACAAAAACACCTATGAATAAAACCTAGTCTAAGGGTAGCTAGTATTTCAACCTCCAATAAACCAAAGCTTCTTCAGGTCAGTAATGTTAAATGTTAGGCTGCTCCTGATGAGTTGATCCATGTTCCTGATATCAGCCTATAGGCATTTCCTATTCCTGTTCTAAATAATCGTGCAAATAGGTAGGTGTTAGAAATGAGGATGTTCTGTTCATTTTTCACAATAACTGAGTGTCAGGCATGAGACCAAAGATTTCAAGGTCTGAAACTTAACTTCATTGATTCATTAACTGATTTAAAAAAAATCAACCACTTAGCATGGCATTATAAAACATCAGATATCTAGGAATTAACCACAAAAGATGTGCCAGAATTCTACACTGAAAAATGCAAAACATTATTGAAAGAAATGGAAGGAATTGCATAGATTCAATGCAATGCCAGTCAAAAATCTCGGCAGGTTTTTAAAAAAATTGGCAAACTGCTTCTAAAATTCATATGGAAATACCAAATGTCAAGAATGGACATGGCTCTCTTAAAGAACAAAACTGGAAGATATTTACTGTAGTTTCTGAGACCTATTATAAAGCTATAGTAATTAAAACAGTGAGGTTTAGGCAAGGAGAGACAAATTGACCAATGGAACAAAACAGAGTCCAGAAACAAACTCATACATAAGTAGTCACCTGATTTATGGTAAAACAATACTACAGTGTAGCAGGAAAAAGATGGTCTTTGCAATAAGTGGG